>BROF01007004.1:16878-28164 GCA_024346535.1 Eptatretus burgeri
ACCCGTGACTGGTTCCCGGCGTTAGTCCGAGAGGGTCACGACTGGATTGTCCGTCCGGTGGGCGACGTGCCGCGATTCGAGTTACGTGGCCGTTCGCACGCCGGCGGGCGCGAATCCGCGACAGTATCTATAATTTGGATGATACCATTGTCATCTCATACTCTACTAAAAAAGAAGACTACTTCAAGGTAAATGCAATAACTGGAACAGACTGTAATGCCAATGAAAGAAAAAGTTTTGAAATAAATAATCAACAAACTTATTTGAATTGAACCGAAAGTTTCATGTTGTGCAAATTTACATTCACTAAGGCTGCGAATAACACAAACGCTACACTCGTAAATGATATCTTCTGGAGAATGTTTGATTGTGTTCGTTTGTATATTGGAACACAAGAAGTTGAAGCGGTTGATTATGGCTCTGCTACATCTGAAATGATGAAATTTACACTATTTTCATTTATTGATAGAATGGAAAAGGGAGCTGTCGAAGGTTATATTCCTGCTATGGCAACAGGAACAAACACAGACCCTGGATATAGTCAAAGGAAAGGAATGTATAATGATGATACAAAAGCAGGTAATAGTTTTACTGTGGCAGTTCCTCTTAAAGGTATATTTGGATTTTGTGATCATGATAAAGTTCTGTATGGTCTTAAAATTAGATTTCAACTGCAAAGGAATGATAATGAAAATAGATTGCTTTTTTTGTGTGGCGAATGCTTTTGCTGATCAGAATAAATTTCTAAATGATGAAATTAGTTGGTACATTAGTGAATATACTCCTAATCTTAAAACAGAAGAGATGTTGAAAAGAAGACTTAACTCAAAGAAACCACTCAATGTATCATACCTTAATAGAAGATGCCAACACGTTAAACTGAACCAAACCACTTACACGTGGAATTTGGGTGTTCTGGAAGGAAAGCCACGATATCTGTGGCTCATTAAAAAAAACCAGATGGTGATACTGCTACTGATAAGAATAATGCATCGAGTGATAATGCGAAGGTAAAACAACTTCACGTTTCTCCAGATGGAACATTTTATCCACGAGATAGATTGGAAATTAATTGGGAAAAAAATGATTATGCTGAAGCATACAAGTCTTACCAAAAGGTGTGTGAAAGCAATGGAAATAAAGAACCCATTTGGATATGACAGGATTTAAAAGTCTGTATAGAATCTATGCGATTGACCTGAGTGCTCAAAAATAAACTATAAAGTCTAATCGAGTGGATACTTCCTTATACATTGAAAGAGAAGAGATTGAAGAAGTTGATACATATTGTTTGCTTTTGGAAGAAAGAGATTTACAGATTAATGCCGATAATGGTGTTATGATTAGTTGCACTTAATTTTTTTGATAAATAAATGAGTAGTAATGTCCCAACTGGGGTATATGCTAATCAAATCAATCTTCATAAACTATCATCTTGTATTCAAAATCAAAAGCCTTGTATGATGAACGTTAATACAATTCAGAGAAAAGGAGAAGAATTGATGTTTGCTCACAAGAGAACAGTAAAAATCTTGAACGATACTGGCTCACTTAAAATTAAAATGACAAAACCAATGTTGAAGAAATATTCAAAAAGAGAGATGAGTGGAGGATTTCTCCCATTTCTAATTCCTTTATTTGCTGGTTTAAGTGTGGCTGGAGCATTGACGGGTGGTATTTCAGCAGCGGTGAAAACTGCCAACGAAAGGAAGGCTCAACTCCAGGCTCAAAAGAATTGGAAAGACATAACAAAGAGTTGGAGAAACAAATTAGTGGAAGTGGTGTAATTGTAGATTTTGCTGAAAAACTTGAAAATCTGCCTGATAAAGTGAGATTGTTAGTTGGAGATATGCTTTCTTCTATCGCACAAGCAGGTGTAAAATTAAATAAAAGGGGTAATTGATTATATCTTTCCAATAAATAAATGAGCATTGATCAGTGGTTTAAAGAATTTGGAAAGAATACATCATCAAATTTAGAACTTATCAGATATTGCAAGAAATTAAAAATTCATAATGTGGTTATTTGTATGAGAGATGAATTAACAAATGTGTCTAAACATACAAAGAATATTATTATGAACTTCGAAGATAATAATGGGAACGGTTCTCATTGGATTTGTATTTTTAATAGTCAAGACAAATATTATTTTGATAGTTTTGGTGTTCCACCACCTGTTGAACTAATAAAATTCTTTCAGAATGGTGTTTATCAAACACTTCAAGTCCAATAATTAAAATCCAAGTGTTGTGGTCAATTTTGTCCATATGTGTTATTTCAACTCAATAAAAATAAATTATTAATGATATTATTTTTAATCTAATATAAATGACATGTTGGTAAAGATGGTTCTATCTTTGGTGTATCCCAAGAACTGGATATTGATTTCTCAAATCATTACACAAAGGCACAGGCTGAACAACAGAAATATAGTATAGCACAAGAATATTAAAATGAAAAATGCTTATAAATTAATAAATTATCCAAGCCCAACTGATGCGAATGCCTTGGTGAGATTAAGTGATTTATCACAATATATATCCTTAAATAAAATGGCTGTGTATTCCAAAGATACAGAAGTGTTGATTTTATCTCCGGGTCATACAGAATCCACAGTTCCAATTACAAATAAAATTTTTATAAAGAAGGGCGTTTCATTTGTTTGAGAATAGAACAATGGGGATATGATATGAATGATTTAGGGTATAATTGGTTATTCAAAATTAACCTAAAAGACCTGGAACAATTAAATCAATCTCGTAAGGAAGAATATTATCCACTGGGTACCGAGAATAAGTTTTGTGGAAGCACAATTAGCAAACAACAAATAAAAGAATTTAATAAGGATAAAAGCAATAATGCTTTTGCCATAGTTTATATCATGAAAACACAAAGAACAGGATTATATCTAATAAGTAAGGGAATACAAACTGAATTAACTATGGGAAGATGGGGAGGTGTTTCCTGTCATTATATTAATCTGTCATATATTTCTGATACATAAATGACAGCAAGAAGGCTTCAAGAAAATTATCATTTCTGTGTCCAAGCATACCTTCAAGAAAAGGGTATTCGGAATTTTAATAAATATGTTCTACAATATAACAATGAGGTATTTTCAATGAAAGATTGGCTTTATACTGATGTTAATAAACCAACAACTTTGGATTTAACTAAAATGTTAAATAATGAAAGGATTTTAAAGTTAAGAAAACACAAGGCTCTTTTTGAAAATCAGAAGAAATTTTATTGGTTTCCTGTTGTTAAATTTTTTATTTTGGATGCAGAAATATCAAGTAATCCAGATGAATATGTGTATGATATTCTATGGGGTGAAAGTGGTTCAAGGATAGTAAGGGATGAGGAAGGAGTTGAAGAAACTGAGAAGAGCGAGGAGAAGGAGAAGAGAGAGAAGGAGAGGGAGAAGAGAGAGAAGGAGAGGGAGAAGAGATAGAAGAGAGAGGGAGAAGAGATAGAAGAGAGAGAAGGAGGAGAGGGAGAGGGAGGAAAGAGAGAGAATAAATAAATATAAAAATATGGAAACCAGTGAGATTATAAAATGATCAAAGATCAAAGAAAATAAATAAATTTCAACGCACCGAGGAGGAAAACATAGAATTGGCAAGTCTATTAAAAATATATGCGTCAAGACTATAAACATCAGTTTCAGGGAGAAGATTTAAAACGAGAAAGTGGAGATAAAGAAGAGAAAGAAGGAAAAGATTATATTATTGATGATGTTGGTGTAATTGACTTTGATTAAAGTTTTACATTTTTTTTCTTAAATAAATGGAGGAGAGAATGAAGACATTTCTAAGGATTCTTTATGTTTTAAAAATTAAGATTCAAATGTGCATGTTGGAAACTAAAAAGGTTTTCGCACTCTGTCAGAATTTTTCACATAAATAAATGAGTAATTGTCTAAAATGTAAAAAGAAAACCAAGAGTAAAAATATCTCGTATGTTAAAAGTAAAAATAATGGGGTTATACAAAAACGAACATGTTCAGTGTGTGGCTCAAAAAAGAGTGAATTCATCACCAAACACAAATGAGGGGGAGATATCCAAAAGTTATCAGGAAGTAAATTTACAACAACTGGAATACCAGGGGAATTACATCTACCAGGGTATTCTTTCTGTGGTCCAGGAATAAACTTGAATAAAATATTAGATGAGGCTGACAATCCTAAACTGTGGAGCAAACCTATCAATAGGGTTGGTGAAGTGTGCATGAGGCACAATATTGATTATGGAAATAGCACAACGTTGGAAGAAAAACATGAAGTTAGCCGATAGAGAAATGTCGTATAATTTGTCTGATACAAAATCCAACCTTGAGAGAAAAAGTTGATAGGTTCATCATGAAGAAGATGATCAGTGCTAAATTGAAACTTGGGCTTGGAAATTCAAAAAAAAAAACTTATTGGCTCTAATGATGTCATTAAGATTGAAGAGCAATTAGCTGATTAATTACATAAACCAATAATCACAAAGTTTCATAGAAGGAAGGTTTATTCCAAGGAAGTTGATTATATCTGGTCCGCTGATTTAATTGAACTCAATTATGATAAGGGGTACAAGTTTGCTTTAACCGTTATTGATTTGAGGAGTAGATATGCGTGGGTTGTCCCTTTGAAAAACAAAACAGGAAATACTCTTATGTTAGCTTTCCAACAGATATTCAATAAAAGCAAGAGAAAACCGAAAAAATTGTGGAATGATGAGGGTACAGAGTTCTACAACAAAACATTTATGAATTTTCTTAAAAATAAAAACATTACATCATACAGCACCTTTAATGAAGGAAAGCACTTTATCGAGCGTTTTAATCGCACTTTAAAAGAGACTATATAAATAATTCACTCAACTAGGTTCTCCACAATGGTTATCTTTAATTCAGGACATTGTAGATAAATACAATGATACGATTCATACCTCAACGAAAATTAAACCATCAGATACATTTACAAAATTAAAATATGAAAAAGAGATGAATGCCAGAAAGCCTAAGTTCAAAGTTGGTGATATAGTAAGAATATACAGGTGGAAATCTCATTTTGAAAAAGGTTATACCAAGTGATGGACAAATGAACTTTTAGAAATTGTTGATGTCGTCGGTACAGTTCTTTGGACTTACAAATTATGTGATTTAAAGGGGGAAGAGATTTTAGGTTCATTTTATTCAAAGGAATTACAAAAGACAAATTGGAAAATTTTTTTGATTCCACCCCTTTTTAACTCCGCCCCTTTTTGACTCCGCCCATACAAGCCCCACCCACAAAAGCCACATTCACACAAGCCCCAACCACACAGACCCCACCCATGCAAACCCCACTCACAAAAGCCACTTCCACACAAGCCCCTCCCATATAAGCCACATCCACACAAACCCCACCCACATAAGCCACATCCACATCCATCATATCCACATAATTAGTGATTAGTTTATTAGTTCCCACACACGTTTATTTAATTTTAAAAAATGCTCCACGAACACAAGCCACATCAACACAAGGTCCACCCACACAAGCCCCACCCACCCACACAAGCTCAACCCACCCACACAAGCTCCACCCATACAAGCCCCACCCACACAAGCCCCACCCACCCACACAAGCTACACCCCCCTGTGCGCCCCCACACAAGCTCCACCTACATAAGCTCCCCCCCACCCACACAAGCCTCACCCACACAAGCTACACCCCCTGTGTGCCCCCACCTTTGACCACCCCCACCCTTCCCCACACACACACACACGGGGAGGGGAGGGGAGAGGGGTGAGGGGGGTGGTGGGTCGTTGGGGGAGCGCACCTACCCCCCCCTCCCCATTACATCTCCTTTATTCTTTTCTTGTAATTCAAAATCAGATAATTACAAGGAAAGCATTTAAAATTAAACAAAAGTAATAACATTGAACAAAATCTTCTTTTGCAGCAGTCTGATGGTTTGTTTTGGTTTTGAAACTCGATCAACAAATTCTGTTCAAAACAAAGAGTGAAGAACAATTAGGGTATATAAAGATGATTATATTATGATATTAATAAAGTAATAAATATAACATTTACCTCCAGAAGACAGAGTGTTGTGTTAGATTCCTCCAGAAGATTAAGTTGTGTGTTTGGTTCATCCAGACAGGTGTTTAAAATGAAAAATAATAATAATGAGTCAAAGATGCACGTACGCACGCACGCACACACACTCAAACACAGATAAAGACAGAGGGAGAGAGACAAAGACATAACGACACACAGAGAGACAGAGGGACAATTTCTCACCTTTGACTCGACTCATTCAATGTTAGAGGACGTGAGAGAATTTTTCCCAGCCAACAAAAATGTCATTCAATTCTCTTCTGAACGATCGAATGTCTTCAAGGAAGTCATTCGCTTTTAACCACTCATCGTGTAATTCAAAGGCCTCATGTTCTAGATCAGTTATCAACGATATTCTTATTGGGGACAACCTGTTAGAAAAAGACACAATAATTATTGGTTGTATAGTGATTTAATTCTGTATAAAACAACAAACAATGAATAGGGTTAAGGATCTCACCTGTCATCTTGTGAAAACGATTGATCCGCAAAGTTGGAGAAATTATCTGCACAGTCCATTCTCTAAACAAAACACACTCGGCACACAAGTTGGTTTAAATAGCCTCCTGTTGATGACGTAATGGGAGATTACACAACAATGGGTTTTTCAGGGTGTATCCCACATAGGAAATAACTTCGGAATTTTTTTTGGGTTGGTTCGGGTGAGGCAGCTTAGCTGACTCCAAACTGACTCATTTTAACACAAAAATGAAACAGCTTGCTTTGAATGATTTTGAGAAAACTTGTGTTTAAAAGCTGTTTTTGCTTGCTTTTAGATAAACTTTGTTCTGTTAGTGTTCTGATGATTTAAGATATAACCATAAGAGACATGGGCACAGAATACTTCCTCATTTTCACAGCACGACTGTGCTCTTAAAGGCACTTCCCATTTTACAGAACCAAAGGAGGGATAGTGAACTCCCTCTCTTTCGTGCTTGAAGAGATAAAGTGAATATACTCGATGGAAATGAATGTTATAAGAAAATTAAGTGATTCCCTAAAGTAGATCATGGGCAAATATTCGTTGGTTGGCTCTTTGAGTGGAATGAAAGTATAAAAGGACTGTGATTATGTTGGGGGGAAGAAGTGCTTCAATCAGTAAGTCTCAATCTTTCATAGTCTCAATTTTACATTTGCTTGTATGGGAGGGAAGGGGATAGGTGAGGAGAAAATCAGTCTCAATTTTACATTTGCTTGTATGGGAGGGGAGGGGATAGGTGGGGAGAAAATCAGTCTCCTATTTGTTTTTTTGGGGCTTTAGTCAGAAAGTTTTTCCCTTTTTCCCATTCATTTGAATGGGTGTCCCAGAAACCCCATTTATCATCTACTCACGGGGATATACTCTTTCCAAATTCAATCAATCCCTCAGTTCGCTTCCATTTTAGCCGTCCATGCTCTGGTATTGTACCAGGCGCAGATCGTTTCAATGCTGGCCCCCCATCGTGCAATCGTCTGCACTTGGGCGGTTTGCAAAACACGGACCGTACCTCATACACAGAGTCCCGCGAAGCCGGCGTGGTTTCCGAAATAACTTTATCCTGCTCAGAAGGCTTGCCACTCCCGTCCGTTACACTACCTCCGACTCCCATCTGGGTCTGTCCATGTCCCATTTTCTCACGTGCACTCATCCATGCCATGTCATTTGCACTCCACTCACGTTGACAATACTCAGGCACAATCACATTGGGGGCTCGGGTTAGCCCAAGAGATCCCGGGGCCTCTATCCCCCCCAAAGCTAGGCATGTGCTCTTTCGCACCATGCAATCGCTCCACCTCGTACAGCCTTACCAGACTCACCTCGTCACGGTCTGCCTCGAGGGAGCATATTCTCTCCCCTTTTTCCTGTGGGAGGGTAATTCCACCCTCGCATTAGGTCTCAAAACATTCCACAAGCTCAACCTCAATGTCCTTTAGCATTTCGATTTGTGTCTGCTCGTCTTTTATTTTGTACAATTCGTCCCTTACCTGTTCTTTGTCTCCCTGCATTTGTCACCTCCCTTAATTCCTCCTTTACGGTGCCCAATTCCTGGTTCTTTGTCTCTACCTGTCCGAGTTCATAGGTTTCTCTCTTGACTATCGTGGTTTCAATTATCACCTCGACCTTACCCGTCGTCATCGCGGTCTGAACACATTCCACACTCCCCCTCAACTCGGTCATTTTCCCACGTACAGTCCTGATCCTATTTGTAAAATTCAGGTCCATGTTTTTCATTTCACCCTTCACCTCTGCCAGCCCAACGTTCAAGCTTCACAGCCCCTCCTTTATTTCCTCCTGACCTGCCTTCAATTCCTCCTGACCCACGTTCAGTGTTTGCATATTCCAATCCATTTTTTTCATATCACCTCTCAGTGTTTGCATATCACTTCTCTCTGTTGGTTTCACCCAAGGTTAATCCGCTCCATCACATGTTTCATGACCTCCATAAACTTGTTCGTGTCGAATGGCTTTTGCGGAGCCGATCTGCTATGATCGGGTGTGGATCCGATAGGGATCACTAGGTCCTCTGTGGGGGAAATTTGATGCAGGGGGTGCCCAAGCATTTTCGCTGTCGCAGTTGTCCCCAATGTTACCTCTGGGTATGGCTGCAGGTAATGATCTCCCTGATAAGTGTTGTCCTGAGGCATGGATTCCTCTAACATTGTTTCAGAACCCACCTGAACCAGCTCATCTTGGTCTGCCATGGTCCGTACCGATAATTAAATAACATTTGAATCCTGCTCTTAATTTCGGGGGGAGGAGGGGTTGCTAAGCACACCCCTGACTCGAATCCCGTTCCAGATACCAAATTGTTGCGGGTTCGAATCCCGTTCCAGATACCAAATTGTTGCGGGTTCGAATCCCGTAAAAATTTTTTAGGGGTCCATACCACTCCTGACACCAAACTGTTGCGGGCCGGGGGGTCCGGTGAGAAGACCACTAGGTGGGGGAAGCTATCTCGGTTCCCAGCAGACTCCTCGGAATTGTAGGCCGTCGCTCACGGATAATTCCATGACGCGGCGAGTTGCTTAAACGACCGTGGATGCCAATAACTCAATCGCGTGACCTAGGGTCCTCCCGTCTATGGTTAATCGGGTTACCTAATCAATAACGTGGTATAATTACCGGGGAAAATGCCCTCGGTACGCCTTGTCCGAACCGGATCACTCTACCGGACCGGATCACTTTACCTGATCGGATGCAGCCGAGTGACGCTGCCAAGGACGTACCAGCTAAAAGGAACGGATCGTTGGGAATAAAATCCTAAACTAGGATACAGACCATGCTGGATCAATGAAAGAAACCACAAAGACGAGCAGGGAACATTCCAAATGATAATTTATTTAATATTGGCGAGGGAAGGTATGTGGTACGATAAAGATTTATTGGGGTGTGTTGTGCAGAGATAGGGGAGAGAGGTGTGGTGCAGCAAATAAACAGGCAACTTACAAAAGGGGACACAGAGCAAACTTAACTCGAAAATAATAACAATAATAATGATAACGATATTCTGCAATCTCACTTAAGCAGACAGGCGCCAGCGCGCGCGCGCACATGCACGCACGCACGCACGCACACAACAGATGAAGAGAAAGTTTTGAATCAGGAAGGGAAAGGAGTTGAGGCTATGATCTCAGTACCTTTGTGCCCGATAGCACGACGCGCCACCAATACATTTCATGAGGGTGGGGATACATTGTGGTGCGGTACCCGGCAGTGGGCACGTTGTCTCTGGCTTCAGCTGCACGTGTGGAGACCGTGTTCGTGAAGGAGGAGCTTGAGTGGAGAAGGGACGGAGTCCAGAGTGTGAGGGTGGAGTGGTAGGCAGGACCAGGTAGGTGGGTGGAGTCGATGGCGTGTGGGCGGAGATCAGGAGGCGGAGTCCAGACAGCAGGAGGAGGGTCCTGGCGGTGTCGACGAGGGGAGGCGAGAGCGGGAGAGAGGCGGAGAAAGAGAAAGAGCAAGAGAGAAAGGCAGAGGGACTGCTCCAACCTTTATAGGGCCTGCCCCGCGGGGGGAGGGGCTACCCCAAATCAAAATGTGATCACCTGAATCAGGCGCTCTGATTGGCCCCGACCCCTCAAATGGCCCGCCAACTTTGGTCGGAAAGCTCCTCACTTTGTTTCCGGCAAGGCCATCCCAGACATTGAGAGTATTCCGCTCCCACCCCAGGACACGACACAAATCGCCCACACCGAAATTGGTACGCGAATCATCCTGGAAAAACCCCCGGGCCATGCCCAGCCGACCGGTCGAGGGTCCCGCATGCCCGCTTGGGTATTCGACCAGCGTCGATCAACACGCTCGCTCCGCGCGTGCCGATGTAGCCCGCACTATACATTCCTCAGCTTGATCGCAGCTTCGCTGTCCGTATAGACGAGAAGACGTTCACCATCCGTGGAGAATCCACTGCTGTCAGCGAGGGCTGAAGGTACACCGCCATGGATAAATTCATGCACGTTTCACAAACGGCATACATATGTTTGCCTTCGAGCACATTCCATACAGTGCGCGTGGTTCGGCCATTACGCACGTGGCCAGCACTCGCGTTCACACAACTCTGCTGGCGTGTGGGCGGGGCGAACACCACTATCTGTCGGATACTGAGGTTGAAAAGGAACAAGCCGTTTCTACTCCGCACACTTGTATCCCGCCCAACATGGTGTGGAGTCGTCTTTATCAGCCTCCGTACGCGTTTCGTGCAGAGTGGGCGTCATGCTGGCTGTGTTTTCTGTGTTGTGAAAAACACCATTCGTGCAGCCTCTCAAGAGGTATTCATTCTCATGCCTTTTTAATGCAACTGGCAATCCTCCCCAGATCATCGGAAGCTCGAGTCGATAATCCCACACTGCTAAGCACACCATATGACTCGCCGCACACGCCGGGTTTATGGCTCGCCCGGGAACGAGGATCTCTGTGCAGCTGCTCCCTCACAGGGGCGCCGCACGCGCTGGCATTCATGAGGCCCCACCTACAGCTAAGGCGCACGTGGCTGATTTACCTCAGGAATAATCGGACGAAATGAAGGAGAAAATGATTTACGCAACCCCAGCGATTAGATCATCGCAACACACTCCCTTGTTGTCCCACTAAACAAAAGGAAATGGACTATCTACACGTATAATAATGGAATAAATGTCTTGGGACACCTATCTGTTGTATGCATGAGGTTGCGAGAAACGCAATACATGTATATATATATATATATATATATAT
>BROF01007005.1:5693-17131 GCA_024346535.1 Eptatretus burgeri
AAGTCTACTATATATATATATATATATATATATATATATATATATATGTATGCATGTTCCCGAAATACAGCCAAAACTGTACACGAAAATACCGCAAAAATTTTAGGGCCACCCTACTCACCATTCGCCTGTATTGTGCAGTATGAAGTTTTGTTCAAATCGGGCAACGAAAAATATTATTAAAAAATCAATTCCCGATTCAGTCAAGTACTCTTTGGGAGTATTTGATCAATGCAAACAACCTCAGCAGTATAGTTTGCTGGAGCTATCTTTTTTTTTTCTTGAAATAATTTTTTTTGTCATCTGTTGTCACAACGGGAACCCAACGGGTTCACGGGTCGTCTCGTACCACTTAAAATCTTCAAGAAGCAAAAATTTTTATCCTTAAAAAGGGGATCGGGGGAGGGCGGATGGGAAATTTCGCTTCCTTTTGCATGCTCCTCTTCCCTTTTTCTTGTCTTTAAAACTAAGGTGCTCTCAAACCTGTCCTTGAGTTGTGCTGCAAGGATCTGTATAAGATAGCAACAGGAATAGAAATGTTGCACATACCTTAAGCATTTTTTGTTAAACTTTTCCATTCATTTTATCTTTCTGATCATTCTGCATGTACCATACTCTTTTAAAGAGCGTCAGTTCTGCTCAAGCAGTTTCTTTTGCCAAGGGATACAATCCTCAATTGTTTGCTACTCCAACACAAAGTACTGTACTTAACTGAGGGTGCAGGAATTTGGAATTTGTTCAGGGTGCCAGCGATAGCTCTCCAACTATTCGTGAAGGACACCGTGGGGCGTTGGATCTTTAACATCCACAAACTAATGTTTGTCGATGGGACACCCAGTTAAAGCTCATCTGAGTGAAGGCACAAATATTGATGGATCACCAAGCCTGATAAACACCAGGCGGACAGTTTACAGCTGGGTCAAGACTCAGAGGTAAGTGTGCATATTTCTACACTGTCCTGCCAACCCTCTTCCGTAATCAAATAAAATTAAGGGATTTAACCAGCACTCGCTGTGTTTATCCATGGCATGACATCACCTGGCCAAAGTTCAGCAAATATTTAATGCCTTTTAATAGTAGGGAGTAGCCTTCATCATGAAACAACTGTTAACTGATTATGGCTTCCTTCCAGTGGTGATTTTATTTGCAGCTTTCTGGTTTGCATTCAGTGCTTAATACAATCCATGTTTTATTTGGATTTGGATTCTCATCTGATTACTCATGTTTTGATGCACTTGGAACTTGGATGCCACATTGTGGTGCACTTCGGCTGTGCACTCTTGTGGCCCTTTCCAACTAGCCAAGAATGTCAGACTAACTTTTTTAACCACAGTCAGTTCAATCTGGTACTTGTCATCCTGGTGTTTCACAGACAGGGTGATTCATCAATGTGTTTGTGTGCTGTCCCTTCGATGGATGTAAAACCGGCACCCTATGTGCCAGCATTAGTTGGTAGACACGGTGTCTTTCACAAAGAGTAGGCGAGTTATTGTCGGCACCATGAACAAATTCCAAATTCCTGCTTTAACCAGCAGAGGGCATTATATCAGCGCCACAGCCGTGCCCTCAGCCAATGATGCTGCCCTGCAGCCTTGTGCTGCATACGAAGAAGAAGTAAGATCTGGTAATCAATGTCATTATGGACGTCATAGCTTCCTTCAAGCAAATCCTTCAGATTAGTCTGCAATGAACCCTGATCCATCAGACCTTATGGGAGTGGTGGAAAGCCACTTAACTCATGACAGTTTTTAATACCTCATTTTACAAGCACATGTCATTGTAATTGATGTTGAGAGTAGGTGCTTGGGTTGTTTGTAAAAAAAAAGAAAAAAAAAAAAGTGTTTGAATAGCAAGGCATTATTTGGTGAACATGGATTGAAGGAATATTTAGCAATTGCAATATAAATGTTTAGTTGCAAGCCATTTATAAACTAGACAAAAACACACCACATGCACGTAGATTGACAAGCACTGAGAGAAAGAATAATGCACATCAGATCCAATTTGAGCCATTTTCTTGAAATGAATTCATTTCTATGAAATACCAGGCTGAACAGAAATCTGGGCTGCAACAAAATGATGTTGAGTGTGAAGGTGGGAGTGAGGATTTGGATTTTCCATCTCAAAGTATGTGCATGTGCAGATGAGCATGCGTGCAGGGCTCTCCATACATTCTCAAATACCTGCATGCCGAATAAAAAGTAGGTGTATGAAATTCTTTAATGTCGATAGAATGGCGACCACCTAGGCTCTAAGCTGCTGGAGGTATGAAGATGCTCTCTCGTGCATTCTCAACCATTTTAGGCAACCAAGTTATGCATTTCAAACCCTTGTTATTTATTGGTGTAAGTTCAGGAACATCATGGAATGTGGACATTAAATTTAAATTGTTTCACTCGATCAAGTATTAATCATTGTCAGAATCGTTTATGCTGTTAAATTACTTTCCAGAGCAAATTTGTTTTTTGTTTTTCTACACCTACACCTTCACCACATTTCAAAGCAGTCACAAAAACATCAAGGATATTTTTACACCACTAATGGTTTTGAGGTCATCGGCCACTTGATTTATTGAAGAAGTTGATTTTCTCGATTTCATGTGTTTATTATTCATACAGTAGACTAGGTGTAAGTCGGCAGCATGTAATTCGTCACTTCGCCTAAGTCGGCAGCATCAAAAAGTCCCGAATTTATCTCATGTTAAATCCCTTTGAATAAAGGGTCATCCCTCTCTAAGTCGTCACTTCGTCTAAGTCGTCAGATGTTGTCCATTCCCACGTAATGGAAACTCAAGTAAATTACCACTCCTAACTCGTCACACGGAACTGCTGGCTCGTGAGAATCCCGATTTCATGGAATCGTGATGCTCGCTCATTGGTTTACACCGCCAGTGATAGGCTATTTATAACTGCGTACACACGTTGATCGCACTGCAGGCAGGACAATGGCGACTAAGCGTAAGCTTACAACTAAAACCTACCAAGAAAAATACGACATTATCCAGTTTTGTGAGGCAAATCCACTGATGAAGAAAACAGACATAGCTGAGAAGTTGGACATCAAACGGCAGACATTGAACGATATCTTAAAGAATAAGGGCAAGATATTTGGACAAGTGGAGAAGATCGTGAGGCTGGTGGGAAGTGTGAAATGCGTGAAATGTGTGTCCTTTGAAGATGTCTGACGCGCTCATCATCTGGTTTCGGCAAATGTCGGCTCAGCCAAATATTAGATTTCGGCCAAATATTCGGCCGATACTGTCTTTCGGTGGAGGATTGCCCAGCCAACATCATGGATTACAATGACCGGTTTGAATCCTTTCTCATGCACCAGATGCCCAAGAGTTTGAGGCATTCAAACATAACGGATTACTTCGCGAAGAAGTAAAGGATCGATCAAGCTTAGTGTTGAAGTCCGCTCATGGTTTTATCTTGGCTTGTTTTGTACATTACCGCACTCACTTACACATAGGCATTGAGTGGTAATCATCACCATGATGACTGTGTGTCATGTAATTTGTCACCATACTATCACCGATGGTATACGAGTTGTCTTACAGAGTTGTTCATTATCTTTACTTTTGATAAACTGATTCATGAATTCCATCTTTGCTTGATCACTTTCCAACTCACCAACTCACCCCACCTATGCCCTGAGGATTGTGTTTTCCTTTTGGTACAATAGCTGGCTCTCACACATGTGTCCAGGCCACGCGCGACTTCATCCTTCACCCCACAGTCATCATGAATGTTCGCATACGCGTAAGTCGTCACATTTCTAAGTCGTCACTTTTTTCTCAGTCCCGATGGTGACGACTTTCGCCTAGTCTACTGTATATACAACAAAGCACTACAATTATATTTGGCACAACTGCTCTTCCTTTGATGGCCATCCCAATGAAGAACATTCCCATGAACACCCTGAGTACAACCACCACTTTCAACTCATTTCTTCCCACAAACGGATACACACATGTTTCAACGCTTTCCCTTAACATCTATGATGACTATCGTTTCAATTACACGATAACATGGAGAATTTGCATATTTTGCAATGATTAGTACAACTTCTGGAAGATTGATTGATTTGTTCTGCAGTAACATCTACTTTTCAAGTTATTCTATCCAGTGATGCTAGAGTGCATTCGCACATGTATGATAAATCACGCACTTCTTATGAAAATTCTCCATTTTAACATAAAAATTAAAATCAAACTTGGTGATGGCTTTCCCAACTTCGTGGAACATTACCATGCACACCCAAAGTATAACCACCACTTTTAAACTTACTTCGTCCAGTGGGTTCTGAGTGCATAACATATTAATCCAGCAGCCATTTCTCATATGAGGCCAAATCAGGAAATTCGTTCAACACCTCCTACAGAAAAGGTTGAACTTGACAGGGTCAGTATTGAGGAAATGAGCACTCTGGCAGACCCTGCAGTTCTGGATCATCCTCCAGCGACCATCAATGAGCACATGGTCAATCTCCTTGGCTACACCACCACCGTTGGAATACCAAGTCCAGCGATGACCCTGTGGGTGCTGAAACTATGAACCAGCCACCCTAAGTCCATGACTTCTTGCAAATCAAGGTTCTTCGTGCTATTCTGGTTCACAGTTCCAGACCCATGGGGACCAACACATCTCTCATAACCATCCCAATCAGTTCCAGTCTGCATTGACATTCCCGAAGACTGGAAGAGTATCTCGCCTGGGGCACTGATCAACCACAGACTCGAGCGTGGCATAGAATGTGTCCTTCACGGTGAGATCATGTGGGTCTTCAACCTTCAAAGGTTGAAATCTTCCCCATTTGGAACATCACCCCCATTTATTCATGTTAAATATTGCCCCATAACACGTTTTTTTGGATAACACGGTGTTTCGTGGGAAAGCATCCCCCACATTATACGAGGGTCTCATGTCTTGGTGTGTTGAAGTTTTTGGATATGGGCAATGTTGAATGCAATGAGAAACACCTGGGATAGTGGGGTTGGTCTGGTGGGGGAAGGGGGGGGGTTAGAGAGTTCCCTTTGAGTGCAAAAGTTGCGAGCATTCTACCTCAACAAAACTTAAGCCCCTAAAATGTATTTGGAACTAGAACGGCACTCGGTCGAGAACATACCTCGACCAGACTGAACAGTTTACGTTTTGTATCACACTGATAGGCTTGAATCTGGATCCGGACTTTAACCAAAATCGACTTGGCTTGTTCTTTTCACCTAACCAACTCGTCCACTGAGTTTTGTCACAACTCGTCCACTGAGTTTTGTCACAACTCGTCCACAACTTTTTGAAATATCATGCTATATATAGTTTTTGGCCCCATCTCTCAATGGTGAAGAATCACTTGGAAGATTAATAGATTCTCTTATCCGGATCCGGATATGGGTCTTCATGAAAATCGAATCAATTTGTCTTTTTCACACATACAATCTGTCCACCAAGTTTCATCTGGATTTGTCAATAACATTTTGAGATATCCTGTTCACAGATACACAAACAAAGAAACAGACAGACAGGGATGAAAATATAATCTTGGTCCACCTTTTGTGAAGGAAGTAATAAAGGTCATCCAAAGTGTAACTTTAATTTGTTGTTATTTGCTTTATGATAAAGAGCTCGACATAGGAATGTAGTGGGCACATGCGACAGACTGTTGAGGAATGTAGGTAGGCCGAGGACTTGTGCCAAGACATTTGCTGCAGTTGGCTGGTAAAATGGCATGCCCCAAAGTGGCATGCACTCTCCCGTCTGTGCAGGGCACGAGTTCACATTACTGATTCCACTCTGAGCTGGTGGATTTTTGCTAAGCCTGGTTGCATGAACGGTGGCTTTGTAGATGTGAGTGATCAGTAATTTGAACGAATATGGGTGATCCTTTGTATCTGTTTATTGCACTCCAAAGAGGTGTGTGTTGAGCTACGTGGAGCTATTGTTATATTTGCTATTGCTATATTTATACGTAGAGACCTGTGATGCTTCTTTGTTGTATTATTTTTATTTCCATCTTCCATTTATCCATCGAGGGAACTGACCTGTTTATAGGTATTTTGTAGTGATCAAGCATGCATCTTCATCGGGTACACAGCCTGAAACTGCACCTTTTAAAATGGGATGTGTAGATTTGAATAAGTAGATAACTTTCGGTTGTGTAAAGGTAAAAGGTATACAAATACCAAGGTGATATGTTGGCAGCGGTGATGGTAAAGTACATATAAATAAATAAATAATTCAAAGTTGTATGTAGGTAGTGGTGATGGTAAAGTGTATTTGAATAACTAATGGTTCCTGAAAGCATATACACTATTCTCAACCATAAAATAAACCAATGTCACCCGCAGGGTGACCCGTATCTTGCCAAAAGGTGACCACGTGTGACTTCTTTAAGGTCACACTGAGGTGAACAGAGCTGCTATCCACCAGGAGCGACTCCTTGAGGAATATCTGCCTACGAGAGATTCCGATGAGAATCGTTCTACAGAGTAACCATGAAAAATATGCGTTTGCCTCATAACGTCACCAAATGACGTCATAATGTCTCAAGCTTGACATATCTAGAAGGCACTCATCGAGGTGTTCAATTTGAGGTACTACACGATATGGTTCCTAAAACTTGAAAATTTGACCTTGGGGTCAAATATGTTTGACCTCAGGCGCTAACCATGAAGGTCAAGGCCAATCGCCACCAAAAATTAATCAGCTGAGCGCTAGACCATGAACTATATTCCCATGAAGTTTGAAGACAATCTGATCAAAATTACTCAAAAAATAAGGGTTTCGTCAACTCCCCTGATTTGCGACAAAGTGACCTTGACCTTTTACCTTGACCTTCAAAATTTTATGCCCTGAAAGGGTCCTCTATAGGCCTCTGATATGCGAAGTTACAAAAATTTCCAATGATAACTGTGCTCTGCAGAATTTTGTATACGTGATTACAGACAAAAAAAAACAAAAAAAAACCATACAAGCTGACTAATATATCTTGCAAAAACTTTGTTTTGGCAAGATAAAAATTAAATTGCCAAAATCTGGAAATAAAATTGTGTGCCACGTCTTTTGGCTTTGATCCGAAAATTATTTGACTTGCCTCATGTGCTGAATATGAAAGAATAACGTTCATTGTTTTTTTTTTTCTTTTTTCTTTTTTTGAATGGAGGCTCCGGGTGGTCGGACAGATGGACAGGACCCAAAATATAAACCATCACGTGAGTTGATGCCCGATACTGTTCATGCTGGCTGAGGTATGCGCTCCTGGGTTGATGGCCGACGCGTACCAGTCATCACGGATCACGGACATCACATCACGGATCAAAAAGATCACGGACGCCATCCGCAATGCTCACCTCTGGTTAGATTCTCACACCCAGTGTCAGTTTACCGTAACCGTGAGATGACTGCAGTATATGGGAAACCGTGCCGACCACTTCGCAATGGACGTCAATTGGCCGAGCGAACCAATGTTACGCACCATACCCTATCATCTATCATATACCAATCAATCGCTTGGGCTATAATAACCCTCAAGAGCGCAATATCACGGCCAAAATCCGATCAGGAAAAGTCAAGATACAGGATGATTCTCTACACCACGTGGTTTTAATAAAGGTAAGGAATGCAAGAAATGGCACGAAAACAAGTGGTTACAATACAGGCAAGACATGGTGGGAAAACAAGTTACAAGTATCTATATATTAATACTGAAGGGCCAATTTTGTGCTCCTCCTTGCGGTCGCGTCACGTTTTTCTCGGTACTGTGACCTGGACTGAAAGAAACTTCGTACCTGTAAGAGTGCATCGCATATAGTGGCAATAGTCAACTTTCAAATCTGAAGCAGAATAAACACTTTTCGTTTTACATTGGTTTACATGGCGACGTGTGATGTCACCGCTAAGAGGCATCAGGACGTCATGACATCATCGGTCATTCGGTGACGTCATTACGTCTGCCGTTGACAGACCGTTACCACTGAGAGGTGTAATTCCATTCCTTGAAAATAGCGTCTGCAATGTAAAACCCTCTTCTGCACATGCTGACTTGACACAAAAAATGTAACAATAAACATTGTATCTTCTATATATTAATACTGAAGGACCAATTTTGTGCTCCTCCTCGCGGTCGCGTCACGTTTTTCTCGGTACTGTGACCTGGACTGAAAGAAACTTCGTACCTGTAAGAGTGCATCACACATAGTGGCAATAGTCAACCTTCAACTCTGAAGCAGAATAAACACTTTTCGTTGAGACGGGGGCGAGGAGTGAAGAGATGGGGGCAGGGAGTGAAGAGACGGGGGGCAAGGTAAGCAAATTTTTGGGCAGGGATAAGCAAATTGAAAGCGGGAGATGGGGGGAATGGGGTGGGGGCTGGGGTGAATTAGGCAGGGTTGAGTGTGAGGGGGTGGACAGGGGGGCGGGGGCAAGTGGGGCGGGGAGTGAAGAGGCGGGGCCGGGGTAATTACATTTTTGGGCGGGGTTAAGTAAATTGAAGGCGGGAGGAATGGGGCAGGGGCAGGGGATGAGTAGGCGGGGACAAGCACGCCCTGTCCAGTCCATATCTCTCAAGTGTGGGTGAGCTGGTGAGGGTGGCTGAATGAACAGAATCCGTCTGTGACGGGGTTTCGGCTAGTTTATAAATATTACAGGCATGTATACATTCCCCAAATTACCTCTAACATGGCGCCACGTCCTCGGATCTTAATAAATCACTTATCACCTGTGCACTTGTATGGTGCCAAACATTTACCCGAAAGAATTGAGAGATGGGAGAGGGGCAAGAAGAATGAGTGGAGAAAAAGAAATGGAGGGGGTCTTTTGCTTGCCTAGTCACACCTTGCAACAAGCTGGATGAATTGCTGATGCAATATTTAGGCCAACACAATATATAGGGTGTCCCAAAAAATATACAACTTTTAAAATGCTTCGTTTGATCCTAAAAAAGCAGTAATTTTGTCACTAATGCTTCATTTTTTGTTGCAGAGACATTAAGTTTATTTTTATACCAAGCAAGCGCCATAAAAATGCCTAGACTCACCATACAACAACGGTCGAAAATTGTTGAACTTTGGCACCAGACGAAAAGTATCATACAGGTGCAACGTCTTTACTTGAGACATTTCGGTATCCACTTGCGCCATGCACCAAACTTTCGGACAATAAAGTGCACCATCTCAAAGTTTACCAATGTGGGAACCATCTGTGACCTTCACAAAGGTCACAGTGGTCGGAAGAGGACAGGTCGTAGTGAAGAAAATGTGGAAATGGTGAGACAGGCGGTCGTTCAGAGTCCAAAAAAATCGATTCAACGATTTTCTGCCGAGATAAACATTCATAAGAGCACCGTTCAGCGTACTTATTCCCTTTTGTCCACATGCGTTTGCCCTTTTGAAATGCATTAATTGTTATTGTCCTTTTTGCAGTTAGCTATTGTTTTTGAGCCCATGTGCACATAGTTTTCTTCATTGCCTCAGTTTATTTTCTTTGTGCATACTTCTCAACATTATGTGTGCGATTAATGAAAATAATGCTGGAGTGGGTTTGGAATTTAATCTTTTTTTTTTTTTCTTTTTTCTTTTTGGCATCAAATGCAGTATGCCATGATCTCTGCGAGGAAAAGACATAAGCTTTCTTTAACAGGTCTTGAAATGTTGACATTCTTGTTTATATTTGATAAGAATGCAAAGATTACTTGTATTGTCTTGTTTATGCCACCTCTCTATGCAAGTACATAACCAATGCTGTGATACAGAACTTGATGTACTTGGGGCGTTGTCATAGCAGTCTGTCAAAGCTCTAGGTCGGAGAGATCACGTGAGAATTAAATGGAAAGATATGTTTTCTACTAATGTTTACCAGGTGCCAGATGGACGACATCAAACATGCTGTGAACATAAGCCTTTTTTAGTGTGAAAAGTCTAAGCTTGTAGTATGGGGAGCAATGATGCTTGGCGTAGTATGGGGCAATGTGATTGCTTACTTTTCTTGCTGCTTTCCTAAACTGAGTCTCCTTACCAAAGTTGAGCAGCTGTTCCCAGGGAATGCTTGTATTTTGTACACAAACCGAAGGCAAACTACATTTCTTCCATCTTGTATTCTCCTTATTATAGCATTTCCATTTGTTTAACTCGAATGAAAACGATCTTGTGAAGCTTTCACTTTTTTTTATTTATGAGGGTACCCACCAAGCCTTACAGGCTGGTACCCCATTGATTTTGTGAAAAATCTTTTTTTTTTGAGATTTGTTCTACCCTTATTATCAGTATTTAAAATGGCGATTTCAGTTAATACAATGGTGATTTCGATGAAACTTGGTTGGTAGGTTCATACCATGACCTAGTTGTGTGCAAATGAGAACCGTTGCTATGGACACCACTGTTGCCAAGCAACGGGACTGAAATTTTAGAAAAATCATAAAAAATTATTTTTTTCGAAAATCACAAATTGGGCCACGAGCGACTGTGGGCAGTACATTCAGCCATATTGTCAAAAATTTCCAGCCGGATCCTATGAAAACTGTCGGAGAAGATAGACTTTGAATGAACCCTGGTCGAAAACAATAAAAAAACGAAGTTCATTATATCTCAGAGACTATGCGTCAGATATACATGAAACTGGTATGGTAGGTTCATGGTATGTCCTAGTTATGTGTGAGAAAGAATCGTTGCTATAGACCCCTCCGTTTCCTAGCAACGGCCGAAAAACCTCTAAATGTGGCGGTATTTTAACAAAAAAACAATCTGCAGCATTAACCCTTGAAGCTGGAATCATGAATTTTATTGTGCTTAATCCTCAGGTCATTCACGATCGAACGGGCCCATCGCGTCAGGTTCTATTGGGTCGTCGACTACCCATGTCCGCCTACCGGCTTGTTTAATTGAAACTTGGTACATGGCTATATTTTAATAAGTTACAGAACAACTTCGAGTTTCAGGGCGATTCATCAGTTTTCACAGTTATGCCCTTTTCAAAATTAGAAAATATCACATATTATACATGGGTCAGTGTTCAACTGCCTTACAGCCATTGGCCTGACAGCTGACCTGACTCCACCCCAGGAAAATCATGCACCGCCATTGTATGAAGTAGCACAGATTGGCAGGCCTTATGCCTGGGGTGTTCATGGCCTAGTGCAATTGGAATGATCCTAGGTAGATAACCACAATGTATTATATATGCACATAAGCCTTACACATGTTTTTGCTTCATGTATGTACATCGGGTTATTAACCTCCGCCATCTTCGAAGATGGATGGAGGTTACTGTTTTCACCCCTTTCTGTTTGTTTGTTTGTTTGTGAACAGTATTACCGAAAAACTCCTCTACGGATTTCGACGAAACTTGGTGGGGGGTTAGGTATGGTCCAAGGATCATGTCATTAAATTTTGGACTTGGTCCCCCCCCCCCAAAAAAAATTGTTAGAGAATATATATATATTTTTTG
>BROF01007005.1:17208-28057 GCA_024346535.1 Eptatretus burgeri
TTTCCACAAACCTCCAACGTCCAGCTCTCCCCCTCCCCCCAAACCTCCAACATCCAGCTCTCTCCCACCTCCCAAATTTTATTCTCCACCACCAAACAAAGCGGGGTTGTATCAAAGCACCTCGAGAACTCTCTCCCCCATCTCCAATTATCTCCACCCTCCAATATCTCCCCCCTGCCTGCAGTTATAATGTGACACGTCTCCTTCTTACCTCCGCCACCGAAGGTGAAGGAGGTTGTGTTTTCACCCCTTTCTGTCTGTTTGTGTGTGCAGGATATCTCAAAAAGTTGTGGATGGATCCGGATGAATTTTTGTGGACAGTTTTCATGTGTGACACGGACGAACTGATTAGATTTTGGTGAATATCCAGATCCGGATCCGACGACTTGAATTTTAAAGTGATTCTTCACCATTGACAGGGCTAAACCAATATATAACACAATATCTCAAAATGTTGTGGACGGATTTGGATAAAACTTGGTGGACACGTTTAGAGTGTGACAAGGACGAATTGATTCGATGTTGGTGAAGATATGAATCTGAATCAGGACACAGGAATTATTTAATTTTCAAAGTAATTCTTCACCATTGAGAGGTGGGGCCAAAAACGATATATTTGCATGATATTTCAAAAATGTATTGGGCCAGATATGTTTTCGTGGATCAGACATTGCGTGGCAGAGGTATGCGCTCTACCGAGTGCCCTTCTCGTATTTGTAATAGTGAAAGCTGATTTTATATGCCGTTGGAAGGACGATTTCGATTTTGCATGTATTGACTCCAACTTGTTTCCTCACTGTACTCTAAGCTGTCCTGTCACCATATAGTAACTATAGAAAGTCTCCACCCCCTTTCTAAATTTTCACCTTTTGTTGCCTTGTGGCTTGGAATTAAATTTCATGAAATCAGACTTTTTCCACATTTATTTACACACCGTAACCCACAACTTCCAAGTGTAAAACAAATTCTACACATTTCAGAAAATTAATAAAAAAAATACAAAACCAGAATATCTTGGTTGGATAAGTGTCCACCCCCCTGAGTTAATACTTGGTGGAAGCACCTTTGACAGCAATTACAGCTGTGAGTCTGTTGGGATAGGTCTCTACAAACTTTGCACACCTTGATTGGGGAATCCGTTCTTCTGCACAAAACTGTTCAAGCTCAGTCAAGTTGCGTCGGGAGCGTTGATGGCAGCAATCTTCAAGTTATGCCACAGATTCTGAATTGGATTTCGGTCGGGCCTCTGACTGGGCTACTCAAGGACATTTATCTTTTTGTTCCTTAGCCACTCCAGTGTAGCTTTGGCTATGTGCTTCGGGTCGTTGTCACGCTGAAAGGTGAACTTCCGTCCCAATTTAAGCTTTCTGGGCAGATGGCAGCAGGTTTTCCTCTTGGGTTTTTCTGTATTTTGCTCCATCCATTTTCCCTTCTCTCCTGGCAAGTGCCTCAGTCCCTGCTGATGAGAAACATCTCCGGAACATGATGCTACCACCATGTTTCACAGTCGGGATGGTGTTCTTTGGGTATGTTTACAAGGCAAATAGGACTACCCTCAGAATCGCCACCATGCTACCAATAACGAAATGAAGCACGCATACGCAGAGAGTGGCAGCAAGCTATGCCAGTGATGCTTGGTCTCAATGGTGTAATGGCAAGAACGTCTACTCAAAGCTCAAATGTGCATGTGTGCACATGTGTGCGTATGTGTGCTTGTTTGTTTGTTTTAGTTCCATGAGCCATAAAACACGTACATGTGGAGGTACGAGAGAGACAGATACACAGACAGACAGACCCACTACTGTGCCTCAGTGGAACTTTGAGCTGCCTTATTGTTGTGCTGGTACTCCCTCCCTCCATGTACCTAAATGACGGTTTGAACGGTCACCGCACCAGATGCAGGATGCTTTCCGTGTGGACGCTCATAGTCCTGAACCCAATCTGTCCTTCAATGGATGATTAATAGCTAAAGCTGTTTGCAATCAGGGCTACTCAAATCACTCAGAGACCAAATGACTTCATGTGTGTATTTAATCAGTAAATGGGGAGGGAGAACAGTGGACACAAACACATTTATTTACATAGTTGATCACAAAGATACACATCCTGAATGAATGGAAGGATGAATGGAAGTTCACTGTACTTAAAAAAAATTTGAACGACGTTATATTGGCCTCCAGGGTCTCCCGATGGAACTCCCTTGGACTTCTTGTGTGGGTATGCCAAAGATTGCTTTTGAAACCTCTGTTCCTGACTTTGAAACAATTCGTGTATGTTGGCCAACATGTGGATTGAAGTTGATTATCACTCGCGTGTGCTACATTAAAGGTGCACATGTTGAGGTGGACTGAAGAACACAATAAACTTTATGAATTATGTGACAAAATGGAAAAACAAGCTCAAATGAGCTAAGATCCTCGTCCTCTTAATGATGACGTCATAAAAATTGATATGACGTCATTGTGATGCATCAGGTTTGCGATAAATTATCTGTGCTAATGCCCGGCTTGATTCCCGCAAACAAAATTCAAACAGCTTGCCGAGTTTCAGAGATAATGGTATAGGCGATTTCCATTAGCGGCGATATTATGACGTCAACTTTTTTTTCTCGGAAGAATTTCCAAAATCGGAGATGGTTACTGCCTGCGCATGGGCTTTCTGCATATACATGGCAAGTTTCACAAAGATCCGATGAAAACTCTGGGTTGTGAAACAAAAAATGTCAAAAATAGGAATGACGTCATAAAAATTGATATGACGTCATAGTGATGTATCATATGTGCGGTAATTCATCTCTGCTAATGCTCCGTTCCATTCCCGCAAACAGAATTCAAAAAGCTTGCCTAGTTTCGGAGATAATTTTTATGCGATTTCCATTGGCGGAGATATTTTGACGTCATAACTTTTTTCTGGAAGGAATTTTCACAATCGGAGATGGTTAGTGTCTGCGTGGGGTATTTCTACATATATATGCCAAGTTTCAGGAAGTTTCGATGAAAACTGTAGGCTGTGAAACAAAAAAGTCCACAAGAAGAAGATGAAGAACAACAACGTGAGTAAGACTTAGAGATCCTCCACGAGGATCTAAAAGTCCACAAGAAGCAGCAGAATAACAACAACTTGAGTAAGACTTAGAGATCCTCCACGAGGATGTAAAAACCGCATCATTGTATCTCTCTTGGTTTGGTTGGAATAAAATTGTAAAATCAGAACAAGACTTTGTGGACAGCCTCTACCTTCATTCCCAAGTCTAATTTTTTTTTATTTAATCCATGGTAAGTTTACCCAATCAAATTTTTTTGAATAAATCATTAAGTTGTTAAATCTATTGCACTCTTCTCTTCTTTAAGCACTCCGTGCATGCAACAACTCAATAAATTCCTTATTGAACCTCCTATTTTGAGCTTTTTCAACCAGTGCAAGAATAAAAGGCTTCATCTTTTAGATCCTCGTGGAGGATATCTAAGTCTTACTCACGTTGTTGTTTTTCATCTTCTTCTTGTGGACTTTTTTCTTTCACAGCCTACAGTTTTCATCGAAACTTCCTGAAACTTGGCATATATATGTAAAAATTCCCTGCGCAGACAGTAACCATCTCAGATTTTGAAAATTCCTCCCAGAAAAAAAGTTGACGTCAAAATATCTCCGCTAATGGAAATCACCTAAAAAATTATCTCCGAAACGAGGAAAGCTTTTTGAATTCTGTTTGTGGAAATCGAACAGGGCATTAGCAGAGATGAATTACCGCACATATGATGCATCACTATGACGTCATATCAATTTTTATGACGTCATTTCTATTTTTGACATTTTTTGTTTCACAACCCAGAGTTTTCATCGGATCTTCATGAAACTTGCCATGTATATGCAGAAAGCCCACGCGCAGGCAGTAGCTGTCTCCAATTTTGGAAATTCTTCATAGAAAAAAGTTGATGTCATAATATCGCCGCTAATGGAAATCGCCTATTCCATTATCTCCAAAACTAGGCAAGCTGTTTGAATTTTGTTTGTAGGAATCAAGCCGGGCATTAGCACAGATAATTTATCGCAAACCTGATACATCACAATGACGTCATATTCGTTTTCATGATGTCATCATTAAGAGGACGAGGATCTTAGCTCATTTCAGCTTGTTTTTTTTCTATCCTGGTATTTTTATCATGGGATTCTGATAGTATATTTTATTTTGTCTTTGTCTTACCGTCTCATTCTTGTACACATTCTTTCAAGTTTTCAGTACTGTGGCACATTTTAGCCAAGAATAACTTTGGTGAAATTTCTATGGAATGGCCATGACATGATACCAGTGGTGGGCAGAAAAGATAATCTTTTGTTTTGCACTGATATTCATCTTTATTGCATCTTCTGCTCCATATTTTGTTACGGTGCAATAAGCAACAAACTTTGTGCTCCTCTTTCTCAGATTCCTTTGTCAACAGTCAAGAATGGACACTCAGCCGAAGCGTGCAAGATTTGAAAGTTGTGAGTAATTTTTTTTTTCAACAATAGCGGTGGGTGTTGTATGAAGGATTGTGATTTCTAAAAGGGAACTTGGGTTTTGATTAGTTGTGCAGAAGGTGAAGGAATATGCCTCCGAGCCTCCTTTGTGCGATGTTGAATGGTCCATCATTGACGGACATAAATTATGCTGTGCTGAAAAGAAGTTGTGGGCGGACTGCATGTACCATTTCTGGCTTGATTATTTCATTTAAGTATATGCTTATTTGTGATGCATATTGATTGCTGTCATCTTATGAAAAAAACAGGAGATGCACCTCTCCCAAAGCAGTGCACTTGCGTGTGTGGTGTGAAGGTGAAGGGGCATTGGTGTTCTTACAGTTGCTAGCTGTAGAGATAAACTCTTGATATAATTCATTACATCCTGATGGTACACACAGTGCAAAGATAAGAGACTAATAATATGGCAACCAGAAAGCAGGAAGATGTCATTTTTTGGTGTAATACTGTTCCAAAGGTCCACTTTGTGCAAAATATTCCATGAGATGTCTTCACTCTCTTTGGACCTGAATAAAATCACAAGTTGGTCAAACACTTGAAACATGTTTTTCAATCCTGACAACTCTCACACTCTCACCATGTCTCTCTGAAAGGACCATCTGGAAGACTCCCCCCCTCCCCCAATCTACTTTCTCAACAATCCTCTTGAAGAAGTACTTTCATTCAATCTTTTGGGTCTCACGATCTTTCCTGGGAAAGCTGCATTTCCAAGCTGGCCTCCAAAGCCAGTTGCCGACTGGGCGTCCTACGTCATCCAAAGTCTTTCTTTGGCACACCTAAGCTCATGACCACGTACAAAGCTTTCATCCACACTGATGGTACACTGCTCCCCCCTCTGGGATGGTGCTGCTGCTTCACACCTTTCTCGGCTTCACGCTGTGGAAACCAAGGCTTTAGGATCACTGGTATCTCCTGCGATAAAGCTGAGTCTTTGGGTCTCTCATTCTCTCACCGGAGGCAGGTCGATGGTCTTTGTCTTCTACCATCTCCTCTCTGGCCTTAACCCCCCCCCGCTCTGTCTGTGATCTATCCCCCCCTCTATTTCCTCAGAGTGCTCAAGGTCCACCAAAAACCCCCTTCTGGTGAAACTGCCAAAATCAAGAATCACTGCTCACCTTCACTCTTTCATTCCTCTTTTTTCCTGCCTCTGGAACAAACTCCCACACTCTCTTCCATCCCACTTCTCCCACAAGGTCTTCAAAACAGCTGTTCACCACCATCTCATATTTTCTTCCATCCAAAATTTTGATATTTACTACCCCCATTCAGGTCAGGTCAGGTATGGTAGCATGCGCCGGAGCAGCGCATCGCTGCGTCCACTTTCCGCTGGTACTCTAGGTCCTCCGTCCAGCCATCCCCCAGGCAGATGCCTGGCTCATGCCCATTTCCTTGAGATGCCAATCAACCTGCTGCACCCACTAGGCACCCCAAACCCACCTCCCTCATATTCCCTGTTTTTCTTTTTTTCCTGAAAGTCCCTTTAGTACCATATTGTTTACCCCATGTACCCACCCCATCCCTCTCCCTTTCACAGATATCCTATTGTCTTTGTACCCCACTATTTTGTGCTTCCCTCTCCTGCCCCTCTTGTCTCCTGCCTTGTTATACGTTTCTGTGTATTAGCTCTTACATGAGCCTTGACTTCGTATACAAAAAAATAAAAAATTATAACCATTCACAGGTGAGTATGAACAGGTAGAACAGCCAGCTTAACATCCTCCCTCAAATGACAGCATACATTATGATGCTGTATCCCAATATAATGTCCTGCTTGGTGCTTACAAATAACCAGGAAGATTTTTTTGAATTCAGATATTAGTGTTGAAAATCAAATTTATTGGACCGATCCAATCGGCTAATATGCAACCCACTGAACTCCTCCGCATCCCAATTTTTTTTTTGGTGGACAAAGTCAAGGCCCATGGAAGAAATCCATGACATGACGTAGAGGGTATCACATTGAGTGTGTGGTATTCAAACAACATGCAGATGCAACAAGGGGGTGAGTTGGGGATGGGGAGTGGAGGGATGGGCTGTGGACTTGAGGACCGAAAAGGTCATCGGGTAGTCTGGGGATGAAAGATAACCTATGGTACTGATGAACGGTCAATTTGAAGCCTCAGATGGAAGAGTGGGATGACCTAGACTGAGGAAGGAGGTTGCACAAGTGGAGAAAGGAGTAATAAAGGAGTGGATGCGAGTCTGGATTTTGAGTGTCACAAGGAAATTTGTTTAAATTTGGCATCATGCTACATGTAAATAAGGAAGACTGAGTGGTGGTGGATAGATGAAATTAGAGGGCAAAATACCTGAGGAGAGGCAGTGTTTTTTAGGAGTTTTTTGTCTACTTTGTTGAGGCTCGTGTGGGAGCTAACACACAACACACAGCAAGGGGGGGGGGATGAGAAAAGAGGGGCAGGAGTGGGAAGGACAAAACAGTGGAGAACAGAGACATTAGGAGATCTGTGTTAGGGAGAGGGAGAGGGATTGGGTGAGGAACATGGGGTATACAAGATGGACATTACAGGGACTTTCAGGAAGGAAAGCAGAGAATTTGAAGGAGGTGGGTTTGGGGTGGATTAACGGGGGTAGAAAAGATTGAGGATTTGGATGGGGGACGATAAGAGGTGGTGGTAAACATCTGTTTTTCCAAAGGTGGGAAAAAAAAGAGGAATGAACGAGTGAAAGTGAGCAGTGATTCTTGATTTTGGTAGTTTTACCAGAAGGGGTTTGTTGGCGGACCTTGAGCGCCCTGCGGAAATATGGTGGGGATAAATCGCAGACAGGGCGGGGGGAAGGGGGGGGCGAGACCGGAGAGGAGACGGTAGAAGACAGAAAGACCACCGACCTGCCTGCGGTGAGAGAGTGAGAGACCCAAAGACTCAGCCTCATCGCGGGAGATGCCAATGATCAGAAATGCCTTGGTTTCCACAGCGTGAAGCCGAGAAAGGTGGGAGGCAGGAGCACCGGCCCAGATGGGAGAGCAGTACTCCATCAGGCTGTGGACGAAAGCTTTGTATGTAGTCAGGAGCTCAGGTGGGCCGAGGAAGGACTTTGCACAACGGAGGATTCCCAATCGTTGACTGGCTTTGGAGGCCTGGTTGGAAATGTGGCTTTCCCAGGAAAGATCATGGCAGATTCTGAGACCCAGAAGCTTGACAGAAAGGACTTCTTCCAGGGGATTGTTGAGAAAGTAGTTGTTGGGGGGAGGGGGGGGGTTCCAAACATTCCTTTCGGAGAGACATCGTGAGAGTGAGAGATTTGTCCGGATTGACAGACATGTTCCAGGTGTTGGACCAGTTTGTGATTTTACCCAGATCTGCAGTGAGCGAAGAAGCTGCTGCTTGCCGGTCTACGGGATGACGGATGGTACGGCAGAGGGTGGAGTCATCAGCAAAGAGATAAAGAGGATTTTCCAGAGAGTCGGAGAGATCATTGATGAAAACCAGAAAAAGAACAGGACCCAGTACGCTACCTTTTGGAACTCCAGCCTGGACAGGAAGAGGGGATGAAATAAACGGAGAGTCTACCAACAGGTCCTATTGTGCCTGCTGCTTTGTGGGAGACACTGATGAATATTACAGCATTGGATTGCACAGGAGTGCCAGGTGTGTGAAGTGGTTGTGCCAAGCCCGTGAGCAAAAGCATTACTCCATTGAACTGTGGATACAAAACATTGAACGGCTGTGAGAAGTTCAGATATTCCAAGAAAGGGCCTCAAGGAATCATGGAGGATGCACTGTCTGCTTCTGGAGTTCAGTTTTGTTATATGGTCTCTCCATGAGCCGTTGTTGCTGGTGGTGGGCCTTGAAAGTTCAGACTGAAGTTCCAGTGCTTGATTGTGAAAATAGGTGCAAAATAGTTGTATGATGATCCTTCCTGGAGAGACGAGGAAAGGATGCTATATTAGCTTTGATTGCAAGGCATGTACCAAATTTTAGACCAGAATCTGATGGTTTCCAGGATAGCAGAGAGGGAAGCTGTTACTGCCAACCCAGCATTGGGATGTGGAGTCGTATGCAAAGAGGAGGGTCATTTAACATATTTTCTAGAAGACCGGAGAGGTCATTTAACATGTACTGTCTTAGAAACAGGGAAGAATGTTATCAATTGAGTGAAATAAATTCGTGAAAAAATTCCCATAACAACTATGTAGAGGCAAAGGGAATTCTCAGAAAGAAATGCAACTTTTTTTTTCATGTCGAAACACATTCACACAAATATACACAAATGAAGAGGTCACTGTTTGTCAGTTTGACATTAAGAAAGCATTGGATCACTGGACCTGAAACAAACATACTTGGTCCTCAACATTTCACAATTTCAAGGTCACTATGACACAGGTAATAACCATCTTGCCGATCCTGCCTGTGCCGCATCTACATCTCCATACTCCTCCCCACCACAGCTTGTAACAATGCAGTTAACTTAATTTTGCTATACTCCTGGCACATCATGGCCTACTCCTTTAAAAATATAAAGCACCTTTGGATTTTCTGTGGCCGTAAGCGACTGCTCGTGTTTAAGACCGCCATTTTCACATCTGCGAGGGAGGGAGAGACGGACGGACGGACAGACAGACAATTAAGCACAACATTTCAAATTTTTATTTTATTTTTTGCTTCATTCAAAATGTCTAACAGTGATTAGAAGGTTAATGAGCAGCATAAGTCATTGTCAAATCTTTTGTTGAGATTTCTTTAACATTGATGACCCTTCTTCCCTTTAAATTTTATAATGACCCTGAATGCTGTGAGCAATATTGTTGTAGCATATTGCAAGGGAAACTTTCTCTATCCCCTCTTCTTGCCGTATGATTTTTTTTTTCAGGGCATCCTGGGAAACTTGTCGAGCGGGAAGTCTGCCCTTGTCCACCGCTTCTTGACAGGCACCTACATGCAGGAAGAGTCACCGGAGGGTATGCTTTTGACATCGTACATTTATTGAGCAGTTATTCATCAGAGTGTTCACCATGGAGATAACTTAAGTTACTTGTAATTATATTTGTGAAATTCAAACCTATGAAGCTACTTTTATCATGAATCTAAACAAAACTCGCATTTTCTTGCAACTGGAGAAAATTGATATTAATTGGACATGCTACTTTTATTTATGGAACATGGGTGTGTTATTTACTGACATTAATTATTGGAAACCATGTACGAGTTCAGCCATCTACTCTTCAATACATTTTTGTTTGCTCATTTCCAAAAAGCACCATTTCATAAAGTTTTCATTGTAGAATGGATATTTATTTTCAACTAGCAAAGACCAACCGTCGCTTCGCTGATGGTAATACTGAAGGGAGGAGGGAAAAAGGGGTGGGGAAGAGAGAGCAGGGAGGGTGAAGATGTGGGGGGGGGGCAAGGAGAGAGGGTGGGGGAAGGGAAGACGGTCTTGTGGTGCAGCATTAATTACGATTAATACTGTTTCATCAAAATGATTCTGCATGGAATAACGGTGAATATGGAAACAAAATAATGTCTGAAATCCATTTTCTACCAGTCATACTATAAACACGGTCAGAAGACAAACTCCTCTCTGGACATAAATACCAAGCTGGCCAGAGACAAACACCGCCCGGATGCGACTGGAGACAAATACCGCTCGAACACGTCCAGAGACAAACACACCTCCGTCCGGACATAATCACCGCCCAGACATAACCGCCCTCCGGATATATTTTAGGGGGGGAGGGCGGGGGAGGGGGAGAAAGAGACAGACAGACAGACAGACTATATTGGGAGGGTGCAGATCAAGAGAGATAGTGATATATGGGGGTTGGGGGAGTTTGCAGAGAGACTATGTTATGCTTTATGAATCACACACACACACACACACACACACAGACACACACAGACACACACAGACACACACAGACACACACAGACACACACAGACACACACAGACACACACAGACACACACAGACACTGGAGTCAGTGTGATTACCAACTTCATTACTAACTGTGTACAACCCAGAAACATTGAGCAGCTTTTATGATAGAACAACATTGAATTTATAGAGATGTTTCAGGGATATGTTCACAAACATTATTCTTAAAACATTATTCTTTATAAACAGCTGTGTGTGAGGGGTGGAAAAAAAAAATTGTCTCGGTAATTCAGAAAACGTGTTAATACGGCAAATTGCTTGGAAATAGGGTATTATTTCAAAACAACTCGCTCAGGGCGACTGAGCACGGTCCACTCGCTCAGGGCGACGGAGCACGGATCACTCGCTCAGGGCGACGGAGCACGGATCACTCGCTCAGGGCGACTGAGCACGGACCACTCGCTCAGGGCGACGGAGCACGGACCACTCGCTCAGG
>BROF01007006.1:17987-28026 GCA_024346535.1 Eptatretus burgeri
TGCCTCCTTGCTGTGAGTTGTGTGTTAGCTCTCATACGAGCCTCGACCAAGGTATACAAAAAAAAAAAAAAGAATTCGTCTTCCGCGGTGCAGCGGCACAGTGGAAAAGGATATGTTTTATTCATGGCAGCAGGATACATTCAGAAGTGCCAGTCGCAATTGGACGAGCGCTGGCAGTTGGTGACGTCACTTCCGAAAACACACCAAACACACTGTGTGAAACCTGTGAGGAAATATGTTGTGAGCGCTTCTATGTACTCAACAGCGGAACAATTTGAATTGGTGAGTCTTCACCCCGAGTGCTATGTATCATCCTTGGAATGTCAAAACACTGCTAGTCCAGCACCTGCTGAGCACCCCAGGTTAGACGGTCAACCCCAAGTGCACCCTGGTGACTTTGTGACTGTGCAGTATGTCACAAAAAAATCTCAGAAGTTGTTTGTTGGCCAGGTGACTCGGATAGTAGATGATGGTTGTTTGGAAGTATCATTTTTTGTGAAAAGCGGGCCTTTTTAATTTGGCATATACATTCCCAGAGGTGGAAGATAAATCCTGGATTGATTCCAACCAAGTCGTTGGATTCCTTCTCCAGCAATCCCTTGACCATCACAATCATTATGTCTTTGCTGAATGTCCTTTGGGAAATGGAACCTTTTGCAGGACAGTCATGTGAAGTTTTGTGATGTGGCAAACGGATTAAGTCGAAACTTTGTTTTGTTTCTGGTCATCCACTCATAAATTGTTCTCAATTTCTTTAGTCTATTTCTTGACTTTTGTATATGTTTATTGGATTCGCTATACATGAGATATCCCTTAGTGTCGGATTTTCCGGCTGTCTGTCTGTGTGTATGTGTGTCTGCAACGCGAGGCTCCACAGCACGAACCAGCAAACCGATTTCGATGAAACTTTGCCAAGAGGTGGAATATATACTGGGAATGTGCGCGTTTGAATTTCGTTGCTGAGCAACCACCCGTTGCAATGTAGCGGCCGAAAAACCGCGTACAGTTTTTTTCAATACTTGTCCTTCAGTTTTGAATGTAGAGAAACGAGACTTCGGAATTAAACACTTTGAGATATTTAGAAAATTTACTCGAGCCGATTTTTGATTGAGGTTTTATTTTTCAAATGGTAGTCCTTCAAAAATCGGGTGTCTGTTTACCGTCATTTAAGGTGTGTATACAGTGTTTGTAACAAACTACACCGTCGTTCCACCTTCGATCTCTCCTCGATCCAAACGTTATTGACCAAAGTGAAAAGGATCCAAAATAAATGGAATCACCGGCATTTCTCTCTTTGTGGATTTCTAATAATATAATATGTTTATTTATTTACCGAAAACGATTCCACAACCCACACACCACCTTTAATTATTTATTTATTTACCGAAAACAATTCCACGACCCACACACCACCTCCAATTATTTATTAATTTACCAAAAACGATTCCATGACCCACACACCACCTTCAATTATTTATTTATTTACCAAAAACTATTCCACGACCCACACACCACCTTCCATTATTTATCTATTTACCGAAAACGATTCCACGACCCACACACCACCTCCAATTATTTATTATTTAAAGTGGGAGTGGCATAGGAAAGTGTGCGTAGCTTATGAAAAATATTGTGTGGCTCAGGTGTGGTCAAACAAGAGCATTGAGAGAAGTTTATCGTGTTTTCCTTGTGTGTGTGCGTGCGTGCGTGTGTGTATGTGTGTGCGCGCGCGCAACGCGAGGATCCACAGCACAAACCAGCAAACGGATTATTTTTCAAATGGTAGTCCTTCAAAAATAGGGTGTCTATTTACCGTCATTTTTTATGAGTGCCAGTTTGCAAAATACGCAATAAGAAACATCTTGCCAGGCAGAGGAAAAATTGTATGTGAACCAATACGTCTTGGCAATGAATCTTCGGCGGTGGATCGGTCAGAATGAACAGCATCGTATCCAGCGCTTCGATCCTCGCGAATCCCTCGTCGCCTACCGGCTTGTTGTATATTTTCTCAGTTCAGATTTTTAATTTTTATTATTTTCTTATGTGTTAGATGTTGAAATGTTCAAGTACGTCGTCAGCTGGGTTCAGACTGAAAGTGTGGCATAATCTATAAATTATTTGTTGCTTTGGGAGACATCTCAAAATTGACTCGTCACTCTGTAGCGGGATTTTTCGTCACTCCATAACGGGACTATTGTAATTATTTCAGAGGAATTAGGTCATATAATGTCTGGAATTTTGAAACACCTTTACTGAAGGTACAACTATTAGTGTATCTTCCCAGTATTTCATTACAATTTTATAACTATTGTGAGAGCAGAGTTTTCAATAAATGTTGTTATTGTTTAATAAACGACAAAAGACAGTGTCACTTCGTAATACAGTTTTTGAATGTTAATTACCTGACAGTGGTCCAACTTGCAGGAACTACATGAATATTTCTGTAAAGTGCAACTCTTCCTTTGCAATATGATAAAAAGAGAGTAGGTACTAGTGGCTTTATCGCTGTGCAAGAGCAATCAAAGTTCACAAAAATGACTCGGTGTCACTCCATAACGTCGTGGAAATTTTCGTTATGGAGTGCACGTCACAGAGTGACGTCTGACTCCTAATTTGAGTGTTAATTAAGCATAGAAGGACAACTCATATTATTTTAAATTGGTTTTGAAATAATCTTAATACAGGTAGCTTCTGATGGATTGCATTTGTTGACTTCATACCATTGAATTGAAAGACTAATGAATTGATAGTTCTTTGCATTATCGAGGGCCGATTTTACTGCGCTTTCGGTAGAAGGACTTCATTAATTGCAACGAGTGATGTAAGCCAACAGAGCAACCTAACTCTGTGATCTTGATATTATCTGAAAGTACGTTTTCAGCTTTCATTTGGTACATAACATGAACCTTTTCAGTCAAATTTAAAATTTAACCTCTGCGGACCGTTTCTCGTGGAATTGCCCATCATCAATTCGGATTTAGACCTGGTCACTCTACTTTGGACATGCTGCTTCTACTCCCAACAATGGTGGAGGCCCTCAATATCAGACATGAGATCAGGGCCGTCTCTCTGGACATATCTCGAACTTTTGATACAGTCTGGCATCCTGCCTTGCTTTCCAAACTGTCTGTCTATGTAATACAAGGCCAACTCCACTCTTGGGTTACTAACTTCCTCCACTCTCCTGGACAACATGTGGCTCTCAATGGAACCCTTTCTTCTCCTCTCCCTGTCAAGGCTGGAGTACCACAAGGCAGTGTTCTAGGCCCCATATAATTTCTAATATTCATCAATATCTTTCTGATTCTGGAAAATCTTCCTTATCTCTTTGCTGATGACTCCACTTTCTGATGTGACCTCTCTCATACTTCTGACAGACAGGCAGCAGCCTCTTCCCTCTCCTCAGACCTTGGAAAAATCACAGACTGATCAAACAATTTTGCTTATCTATCTATACTGTCCACCCTTTGCATTCTCCCTTACCCCTCATCATGACTTGCATCCTTTGTTTGTCCATCTCAATCTACTTTCTCCCTCTGCCTTGCTGCTGTTGTTTCCCCTTTCTCCTGTGGGACCTTAAAAAGAAAGGTGTTTCTTTCTAAATCATGTCCAATCAATTGAATTAGCCACTGGTGGACTCCAATCAAGTTGTGGAGATCTCAAGAATGATCAAAAAAAATTGGATGCACCTGAGCTCAATTTGTAGTGTCATAGCGAAGGCGTTGAATACTTATTGACTAGAGACATTTCAGCTTTAAATTTTAAATTTTTGAATACAATATTTCTAAAATATAAAAATAATTCCACTTTGACACAATGGGGTATTTATTATGTGTAGATCGGTGACAAAAAAAATCTCCATTTAATCCATTTTAAATTCAGGCTGTACCACAACAAAATGTGAAAAAGCCAAGGGAAGTGGATACTTTCTGAAGGCAACGTGTATCTATTCCAATGAGATGTACGGACACCAGCTGAAAATTTCAACCATTACATCACGTTATCACTTTAGGGTCACCGGCTGCTGAAAATACTTGATTGCTTACAAATAGATAAACGCTCGGAGATCTCAAATAATGTGAACGTCAGCAAGATATTTTATCAGACATGGTGTTGCCAGGTACAGTATACTCCATCAGACTGCATTTATATGTGTTTCAGTTGAAGTCTCAGAAAAACTTTGCAGATTTATCACATCAATAATGATCCCATTAAATTGGGCTTGATAGGAACTTTAAATATGATTGTAGATCAGCTCTATCCAATGTTAAATGAGGAAGTTGTAATGGATTTCATGAAAGCCCCTTACTTTGCAGCACAATGCAAGATCTAAAGATTGACTAGCTATGTAGGCTTTTTATCTCTACCAACGAAGGTGGAAGGAGGTTTTGTTTTCACCCCGTCTGTTTGTTTAGATTTCGTAAGTATATTGATCACTTCCTCCGTCGTGTGTGTGTGTGTGTGTGTGTGTGTGTGTGTGTGTGTGTGTGTGTGTGTGTGTGTGTGTGTGTGTGTGTGTTTATTTGTCGGCATGATAACTCGAACGGAAGAAGCTACCAATGTCAAATTACACCACGTGATTCAGGAGGGTGATGGCTAGCGCTGATTAGATTTTGGTCAAAATTGGTCAAAGGTCAAGGTCACAGTGAGGTCAAACATCCAAAACATTCGATTTTGATGGTTTGGTACAGAATCATCGTAGAAACTTCTGGTTTGCGTCGCTACCTTCTCGAGAGACAGCTTTTATTAGACAAGGTCAGAGGTCAAGTTGATGATTTCGTAAGTACCAGTCTATGACTGCTTGTTTTTGTGTTTGTGGGCACGATAACTCGAGAACGGAAGAAGCTACCAATGTCAAATTACACCACGTGATTCAGGAGGGTGATGGCTCGCGCTGATTAGATTTTGGTCAAAATCGGTCAAAGGTCAAGGTCACAGTGAGGTCAAACATTCTATTTTGATGGTTTGGTACAGATAACTCGAACGGAAGAAGCTACCGATGTCAAATTGCACCATGTGATTCAGGAGGGTGATGGCTAGCGCTGATTCGATTTTGGGCAAAATCGGCCAACGTTCAAGGTCACAGTGAGGTCAAACATCCAAAACATTCGATTTTTGATGGTTTCGTACAGAATCATCATATAAACTTCTGGTTTGCGTCGCTACCTTCTCTAGAGACAGCTTTTATTAGACAAGGTCAGAGGTCAAGTTGACGATTTTGTAAGTACCAGTCTATGACTGCTTGTTTGTTTGTGTGCAGGATATCTCAAAAAGTTGTGGACAGATTCGGATGAAATTTTGTGGACAGGTTGGGTGTGACAAGGACGAACTGATTCGATTTTGGTGAAGATCCGGATCCGGCTCCTAGAATTTTAATGCGATTCTTCACCATTGAGAGATGGTGCCAAAAACGATATATGGCATGATATCTCAAAAAGCTATGGACGGATTTGTATGAAACTTGGTGGACAGGTTGGATGTGTGACAAGGATGAATTGATTCGATTTTGGTGAAAATCCGTATCGGGATCCGGATCCGAGCATTAATTAATTTTTTAAGTGATTCTTCGCCATTGAGAGATGGGGCTAAAAACTCTATTATATATATATATATATATATATATATATATATATATATATATATATATAAAAATATATATATATATATATATATATCTATATATGTATATTCCAGACTGATATTTTAAGAATTTATTGGGCCTGATGTTATATTGGATCAGGCAATTGCATGGTGGAAGTATGCGCTCTACTGAGTGCCCTTCTATTTTTATTGACTGTTTTGTTTGGGAGTACTTTGCTTTTGGTTGTGTAGTGTGAAAATATATTGCATGGGTCGGTAATTCGCAGCACAGACGTCGTCCTCCACCCCAACATTTTTTTGGGGGGTCAAATGACTTCATGACCCCAAAGAGGCCGAATGTTTGAAGGTTTCATTCCCCTTTTGGATGGAAGGGGTTGGGGTGACTTTCAAATTAGTTTGAAATTGTAATTATTGTGGATAGTTGATTAATCTCATGCTTGCTGACAGTGATGTGTTAAATGAGCATATTTTAATCGCATTAACTATTCTCAATTGGCCTCCAATTTTTATTTTTTAGATTTTGTCTGCTTGTTAGTTGGGTATGTTTCATGTACCCCATTGCTTTCACTGTTGAGATTGTATGCATAGAGCTATTTGTTTCTCTCCCTGACATTAGTTTTATTGTGTTGACCACATCATCGGGTATCATGGATCACGAAGAGGCGAGGAAGAAACACACCGGAGGGAAGATTCTGGGATTTTTCTTCTGAGATGTGTGCCTTTCCCAAACGAGAAAATAAAGACGTTTGTAAAACTTGTTTGCTGATGTTTTGTTTTTGAAAACTGCTGCTTTCTCTTCTAAGTTTTTGTACTTCCGTCGCTTAAGGTGCCAGAGGCGTTGTTTTCGTGTTGTCCGTCTGTCCGTGATCAAATAAAAACTTTTTTTTACCACTATAACTTGTGACCTGCTTAAGGGATTTTGACCAAACTTGGCAAAGCTATGGACTGTAATACAATGATGCCATGATTACATTTTGGGTTCAAAAGGCCAAAGGTCAAGTGCCATTTAATTGAAATTCTCTGCCTGCAATAACCACTCAAGATTTCAACCATACTTAATGCACTTTACTGAACTAATACAAAGATGAATTGATTCAATTTTAGATTAAACAGGTCAAAGGTCATGTTCCCTTTGAAAATCATTTTGTAGACCATAACTCAGAGTTGGAAGAATTTGATGCCTGTCTTTTATCTTTTATCTCTCTCTGTCTGTCTCTGTCTGTTTCCCCCTCTCTGGACCTTTTATATTTTTTTCATGTAACCTTTAATTGAGATCAAATGTAATGGTGAATTGACCTCGAAAAATTTATGAACATACTTTTTTATTTGTTTTATTCATATTGTACCAGCTGTCAATCCAACAGCATCATTTAAGTTATTACCCTCGCCGAAGGAGAGGGTTGTTGCTTTTGGGTCCGTTTATTTGTCCGCACAGATCTTTTGTTTTTCTCCGCAACCGCTTGTCGGATTGAGACAATTTTCACCATAGGTGAGACTACTCATGTGGAATATTTTAATGATAATTATGTCATAGATCACATGGAGTGGCAGCCATATTGGAAAAAGTTTGGACCTCTTTCTCTGAAACCACACCAAGTTAAAAATTGAAACTTGGCACATGGCCATTACTCATGGGGCATGTGTGGTTTTCTTTTTTTAATGGCATAGGTGCCTTTTTGACGTCATTGCATAGGTAGAACGCTGCATTTGATTAGTCTGAACATTTTTGAGGGTCATCTTGGGATAAAATAGTCCACAGAAAAACATTTGATGTCATCGGTTACGTGATTCGGCAGCCATATTGTTAAAAAAAAATCTTCTCGATGGCTGAAACTTTACACGTATGACTGCCTATCTATGAAGAAGAACAGGTTCACACATATGATGTCATAGGTCACATGGTTTGACAGCCATATTGGATTGAAGAGAAAATATATGATTTCTCTGGAACCGCTTAATCGACGTGAAACCTCACATTTATGATGGGAATACATGTTTTAAATTTCAACTTGATGGGGGCATGGTCTGGCAGCCAGAATTATTATTTTTTTTGATATGGGTTTTGGTTTTTTTTTTGGTTAAAAAAAACAACAAAAAAAAGGTTCACTTGGCTGTGCCTGGATGGGTTTGAGAGAAGAGGAGTAGCAGCTGAAATGTGAATCCTATCCAGGTTTCTCCTGATGACTTAATATTTGCTTCTTGCTTGTTTGGGTTCCTTCTGATTACTCCAATGCAGGATTGTACCTGGTTTGTCTTCCATTTGATTTTAATTGAATTTATTTTTATCCCATTCTGAATTCAATTGAATAATGAATAATAATTAAAAAAAACTTTATGTGTCAGGGTCAGGTGTCTGATCGAAGCAGGATGTCTTGGTGCCTGGTCATCATGGCCAGCAGTTATAAAGTGGCAGTTCTAATTGTGGAACACTAGTACACAAACACCACACCAAAGAGTCCTGGTGAGGGTCTGCAATCTCTGATTGCTCTTTTTCTTGTTTTCTATTTTCAAACACTAAACCCTCCAATATTGCAGGGGTTAGGTTTCTGGAAAATGCCATAATCGTGTAAAACCATTATTGTGGAACCTAAGGGCCAATTGGAAGAGGGGGTTCAGTTCCTCGACTTCGACGAAGATTGACGGCAACCGGAAATAAATTCATTCCCATTAAAATAAACGTAAATAAATAAATAAATAAATAAAAAAAAAATGTATATATATATATATATATATATACATATATATATATATATATATATACATATATATATATATATATATATATATATATATATATATATATATATATATATATATATATATATATATATATATATATATATATATATATATATATATATATATATATATATATATATATATATATATATATATATATTTGATGTCATTAACAGCGAAATAAACATGCAAGTTAAACAAACTTTTACGTGTTAAATTTATTCCAAAACAAAGAGGTGTGTGAGGTTAAATGTATTACATTACTCGTTCGTATTGTTCTCTGCCATAAATAGAAAACAAGACTTAGCTCGGAGATGAGAATGCTGGTGGAGGTGAGAAGGATGTGGATGTGGAACTTGTGATGGCTGTTGGATCAGTGGGAGCACGATGAAGGCACCTGCTGCATTGCCACATAGAAGAAGGGTAAAACAATCGTTGGCCAGCTTGATCCAGAGCAGATCTTCTCTGCTTGGATAGAATGGTACGAAATGGCATCCTCTTCCAAAAGAATCCCGTCTCTGGCCTTAAAAAACCTGCTCCAGCATAAATCCCTTTGTCTCGATTTATTACATGAGCCATGGTTGAACTGGAGCCTTCGGCCCCGGGTGCCTCGTGAAAAGGTTGGTAAATCCACAACGGTTTCTCCCATACATCGGTCCACTCGAAGGCCAGGTAAATCCACTATGGGTTCTCCCGTATCACCACTCCACTCAAAGGCATTTTTTTCTGTTCGGTCCTTGATCCAAACATAAAGTCCTTTTTCCATCCTTTCAATATGAGTATCATGGGACTGGAATGAGCCTTTTGTGCTTTACTCGCAAGAACCATTGCACAGATATTTGACTTGTGTTTACACAGTTGATTCATTGATCCAGTAATGGCGGCCTATAGATGCCACACTTTCACTTCTTGTCGACATATCGAACAACTCGATTTCTTCAGACAATGTCATAACCTTTCCCTGCCTTTTGGCACGATTAATTTTGTCCATTGTTTTACGTTTGGGCACTATTATTAACTGTTGTGTGTCTATTAGATCTTGTAAATCTAGTATTACAGGATCTCCTCATGTAATTTGCTGTTTGATGACTTCATTATTAAATTTAGCTTTGTTCCCATATTCTGGCCTGATTACCTACAATTGCAAGCCTTTTGTTCTTTCTCGTCATTAATTGTAATAATCAAACATGCGGACGCAAACAATAACTCATTTTAGCTCAAAAGCCACGATTGTCCAAAATTAAATACCGTGATGGCCAAATCGGAACACAGGTTGCTCACGATTTGTAGAAATATGGGATGAGGGCACTGGTGAACAATATGGATACAGCTGCCAACTCTCAGGAAGGAAAAACTAGAAACCCAGAAATTTGATTGGGATGATTGGGGGATGATCTGAGATTGTGCTGAATAGCTGTCTTGAAGTATTTGGAATGTTAACCTGGTGATGTGCACTAAACATTTTTAATCTGTGCTTATGCTGAGGCCTACAAAGTTAATTTTGGTGTTTAGAGATGACATTCTCAGTCATTCTACTGCTCTTCCAACAATTTTATTTTCTACTTTATTATCTTGCCAAATCGAAGTTTTTTGCAAGATATGTTAGTCAGCTTGTATGTTTTTTTTTTATTTTTTATTTTTTATTTTTTTGTTTGTCTGTAATCACGTATAAAAAATTCTGCAGAGCACAGTTATCATT
>BROF01007007.1:0-28002 GCA_024346535.1 Eptatretus burgeri
ATATATATATATATATATATATATGCCTGGTGTTTTCTTAACCGTTGGGGTGGTGGGCTTGGGATCCAAGGATCCTGAGTTCTTATCCCCCTTGGCTGTTGAATTATTACCAGGTGGGGTTGACTCTGCCTGTCATCCTTCTGAGGTCAGCAAAATGAGTGCCAGCATGCTGGTATCCTGTGCCGGAGTGGCGACCTGTCCAGCATTGTGTCCAATAGCCCAGGAGACTACTTCGGCAGAACCAACGATCTGTAAAAGAGTATAGTCCCAATGGATATATACACACACTGATGAGCCAAAACATTATGACCACTGACAGGTGAAGTGAATAACATTGATTATCTTGTTACAATGGCTCCTGTCAAGTGGTGGGATATATTAGGCAGCAAAGAACAGTCAATCCTTGAAGGTGATGTGTTCGATGCAGGAGAAATAGGCAGGAGTAAAGACCTGAGTGACTTTGACAAGGGCCAAATTGTTATGGCCAGACTACTGGGTCAGAGCTTCTATGGAATGGCAAGGCTTGTGGTGTTGTGGGATGCTCCCGGTCAGCAGTGGTGAGTACCTACTGACAGTGGTCCGAGGAGGGACAAACCACAAACCGGCGACAGGGTGTTGGGTACCCAAGGCTCATTGATGTGTGAGGGCAACGAAGGCTATCCCGTCTAGTCCGAACCGACAGAAGGTCTACTGTGGCACAAGTCACAGAAAGTTTTAATGGTGTCATGGGAGGAATGTGTCACAATACACAGGGCATCGCACCCTGCTGCGCATGGGGCTGCGTAGCCGCAGACCGGTCAGAGTGCCCGTGATGACCCATGTCCACCGTCGAAAGCGCCTACAATGGGCATGCGAGCATCGGAACTGGACCTTGCAGCAGTGGAAGAAGGTCGCCTGGTCCGATGAGTCACGTTTTCTTTTAGATCACTTGGATGGCCGTGTACGTGTACGCCGTTTACCTGGGGAAGTGATGGCACCAGGATGCACTGTGAGAAGGCGACAAGCTGGTGGAGGGAGTGTGATGCTCTAGGCAATGTTCTGCTGGGAAACCCTGGGTCCGGCCATTCATGTGGACATCAGTTTGACACGTGTCACCTACCTAAACATTGTTGCAGACCAGGTATACCCCTTCATGGCAATGGTATTCCCTGATGGCGGTGGCCTCTTTCAGCAGGATAATGTGCCCTGCCACACTGCACACATTGTTCAGGAATGGTTTGAGGAACATGATGAAGTGTTCACGGTTTTGCCATGGCCTCTAAATTCTCCAGATCTCAATCCGATTGAGCATCTGTGGGATGTGCTGGACCGACCAGTTCGATCCACGGCAGCTCCACCTTGCAACTTACAGGACTTGAAGGATCTGCTGCTGATGTTTTGGTGCCAGATACCACAGGACACCTTCAGGGGTCTTGTAGAGTCCATTCTTCGATGGGGCGGCACTGTTTTGGCGGGACACTGTGGACCAACAGCATATTAGGCAGGTGGTCATAATGTTTTTTTTCTCATCAGTGTATATATGACATGACCAAAACTATTAACACCCTTGTACTTTTTTCAAATAATGCACCATTTCTTCCAGAAAATTGTTGAAATTAATAAATCTCTTGGTGTCCACATATGTATTTCTTTGGTTTGCAGTGGAACAAGACAAACAAAGCTGAAAAACTTACTAAATCTGAGCTTATTCCCCACACAAATCCTAAAACGGCCTGGACAATATTATTGGCACCTTTTCGAAGTTGTTAGAAATAATTTGATTTCAAGCAGGTGATTCTCCTTTACTTTGGAATTGAACTCACCTGTGGTGAGTTGCAGATGCCTGCAATATAAAAACCACTCATTCAACCAGTTTGAATCGAGAAAAGGAGTCGTTCTGCTGTTTTGTGTCACTGTTGTGTTCCACAATGAGCATGGGAAAAGAAAGAAAACCAGAGAATTGTCTGAGGAGGTCAGACATAACATTGTAGCCTTGTGATTGTCCATCTTCAGAGACCTTGATGTCCACCGTACGCAATGTTATCAGGAAGTAGAAGGCCGATGGCACTGAAGCCGACCTCCCTGGATGAGACCGCAAGAAATAACTTGATCGAAGATTGCAGTGAAAGATTTTTCGAATGGTGGAGAAAGCACCTCAATCAACTGCCAAGCAGATGCAAACTGACCTTCAGACACAAGGTACGACAGTTTCAACTCGCACCATCCGTTGCCAACTCAATGAAATGGGGTTCTATGATAGGAGACCCAGGAGGACCCCACTGCTGAGAGAGAGACTTAAGAAGGCCCGACTGGAGTTTGCCAAAACACACCTGAACAAGTAAAAATCCTTCTGGGAGAATGTCTTCTGGACAGATGAGACCAAATTACAGCATTTTGGAAAAGCACATCATCTCTATATTTATAGAAAACAAAATGGAGCCTTCAAATGAAAGAACACCTTCCCTATAGTCAAACATGGAGGAGGTTCAGTGATGTTTTGGGGTTGCTGTGCTGCCTCTGGCACTGGGTGTCTTGAATGTGTGCATGGCATCATTAAATCAGGAGATTACAAACACATTTTGGAGCACAATGTTCAACCCAGTGTCAGAAAGCTGGGTCTCCCTCGAAGGTCATTGGTCTTGTAGCAGCACAATGTCCCCGAACACACTTCAAAAAGCACCCAGGAATGATTCAAGACAAAACGCTGCACTGTTCTGAAGTGGTCAGCAATGAGTCAGGTCTAAATCCCATTGAACACCTGTGGGGAGATCTTAAAACAGCAGTTGGGAGAAGGCACCCTTCAAATCTGGGAGAACTGGAACAGTTTGCACAAGAAGGGTGGGCTAAACTTCCAGTAGAGAGGTGGAGGAAGCTCATTCATGGCTACAGGAAGCGCTTGACTGCAGGTATTTTGTTCAAAGGCTGTTCTCCCAAATATTAAGTCTCGGCTTTGCTACCAATGCCATTTCTTTTTTATTTTCTGATTTAAAAGGATATATTAAGTTTTGAATCCAAAATAAAGGTTCTGTAATATTAACAGTGAAATATAGAATTGTGGAGACCAAATGAGGCGCCGTGAGGAGGAGTGATGTGAGGGACACATCGGCCATTTTGGAGTTAATGCCATATAGCACTATTTTAACCCTTACCCTATCATCCGAGCCTATCATCATCATATCATTAAAAAAAATGTCGCTTGCATCACTCCTCCTCGCGGGGCCTCAAATACTTTTGTCAATTTCAACTTATTTTTCGAGAAGATTGTGAGTTATTTGAAAAAAGTGCAAGGGTGCCAATATTTTTGGCCACGACTGTATACTAACAGATACCACCCGTTGCTTCGCTGATGGTAGTACTAAAGGGAGAGGGAGAAAAAGAAGGGGGGAGGGGAGAAATAAATAAGATCGAGAGATGGGAGATGGATGGACGGAGGGGAGAGGGATAGGGAGACGATGGAGGCACGAGAGGTGCAAGAGGTGATTCCGGCAGATGTGACTCCCAGTTTAACATCCATCCTTGAGACAACACGCACACATTGATAAATCACCCTGCCTGTGAAGCACTGGGATGACGCTTTATAACTGGGTCGGGATTCAAACCCAGGGTAGACAGCTGAGAGCGAGCGTGTGTACCTCGCAGCGAGCCTGCTGTGATGTGGCGATTCATTGCTTTGTAACAACATAAAACTATTGTTTTTTTAAACTTGTTTTATTTAGCCTTCCGAACTCTGGAGATGTCCCCATGGAGAACTGAGCTGCGTTTTTGCCATGGAAGCTTGTTGTTGCCAAGTGACTTAAGCACTCAAACAAGCACTCCAACAAAATGGTTGAAGAATCTTTTAAAAACGAAACGTTTATTAATTTATTTTTTCCACGTAACTATGTATGTCAAAGTGACAAGTCGTACAATGAAAGAAGATTGTATAAAAATGGGAAACATTGTGTAAAATGAAATTGCACATTTTCAGCAAGCGAGGCACCGCACAACAATGCAGGGTCAAACACAGGTGATTGAGGCCTGAAATTTGTTAGTTGATCGATTTATTAAGTGACGGTGAAAATACTTTTGCCTTGTATTGTCCAGTCCATCGGGACCATACTCTGTACAGAGCGTTGGTGCTGCCGAAGCGGTCTCCTTGGCTATTGGGCACAATCCTGGACAGGTCGCCACTCTGACGCGACTCTGCATTGTCATGGCTTGGAAACGAATAACCAAACACTTTGTAGAGTGCTCACCAAGTGGCTTAAGCACTCAAGCAAACATTCCGATGAAACGGTTGATAAGGAATTGCTGGCTTGGCAAGCGATTAGCAATCGCCGATCGGTCATATGAACACCATGCACCCGGAGACGCCCAGAATGTCAATCAACGTCCCAATTGGACAAATGGACACTTTTTTTAGCAGTTGTTGCTGGTGCTGAGGTCAATTAAGAAGTTTGCTTTTTGAAATTCGGCTCAGCTTTCGAGATTCTAAAGGTTACGACATGTGCGGAAATGAAACAAAGCCACGAATGCTGAAGTCTCCGGGCGCTTATTAGCATTGCAATGTATCCAGCGATTTGTAGGTATGATGATGAGACATTTGATGATATGAGGAAAGTGGAAAAAAAAAAAACTGTCATTAAGATATCGGTGCGGCCTGTTCCAAGTCAATGCAATGTTGGTCAGGCTCCCCCAAAAATGGTGAATTAAGAGCCCCAACGTGGGAAAGTGAGGTGACCAAGGATAACGCCATGGTAAAGGATAACTAAATAAGGCCATGAATCATCTTCAAAAGGGGTGTTTAAATTAACCCAAACACCCAATTTTAATTCCTGTAGTACCCTGGCATTCCCTTAGTATGCATGCAAAGTTTGAAGCTGATAGGTTTCATGGTTTTGGATTTATGGACAGACTGACTGACTGACTGACTGACTGACTGACTGACCGACACACACTGACATTAATTCGTGTATATATATATATATATATATATATCCTGGTGTTGGCGCAGTGGTTAGGGCAGCGGCTTGGGATCCAAAAGGTCCTGAGTTCAAGCCCTGTTGGGCCACTGAATTGACTCAGCCTGTCATCCTTCCGAGGTCGGCGAAGTGAGTACCAGTGTACTGGGCCGGTGTATACCCCGGTTAAAATAGGTGTACCATATCCCTGTGTCGTAAGATGCGACCAGGGTTGCGTCAGGAAGGGAATCCGGCGTAAAACATGTGCCAAATCACTATGCGGATCATACGGATGATCCGCTGTGGTGACCCCTTACGGGAGCAGCCGAAAGAATAAGAAGATATATATATATATATATATATATATATATATATATATATATATATATATATATATATATATATATATATATATATATATATAATGGATTTTAAACTGAGCTGTTAGGATCACCTGTCAGTTTGCATTGTCATTGTTAAGACCTATTCAAATTGAGGTTGGCATGCTTGAAGAATTTTCAGTCAAGGTAAATGGGAGTTTTTGTAAATTGGAACTATTTCCCAGTTACATTTTGAAAAATATAAATTCCCATCATTAATTGATTGTTAACCTGTGGCAAGGGAGGAAGATGCATCTTCAGTGGATGACAAATTACTTCTGAAAATCTCACAAAATAATACAAATGTAAAGTTACTTTGGACAAATTAAATGCTTCATTTTCATTTCATTGTTTTGTGAACTAATTGATTTTGGAGGAATTGATTTGGAAAAGAGTATGGGGGTGGGAGGGGGTGACTGTGAGCTGATTGTTCTCTCAAGCACTCCTGGATAATGCAGGCCACATTTACCAAGAAGGATACCTATAAAGGAAGTATGAACAGACAAGACATGAAGGCAAATGGTGGGCTGTTAACAGGAAGTCTGGATCTGCCATTATTTCCATTTAAGATCGAGTGAATGATTCAACAGCTTTATTTATTTATTTTTACCCACCAGGGATAATGGTTGGAGACGTCCAAGTAAGATTGACTATTTTCTGACAGTTTTAGGGCATGAGGACTGCTCTTTTTTTTTAATCCTGAATTTGTCTCTGACGTGTACAGCTTGCCATATCAAATACAAGTGTATAAAGAGACAAGTTAATGATATGATGTGTTATAATACTTGTGTTTAAAATGTGATTCTTCTGTGAATTATCAGCAGGATGTTAATTGTGACCATTTTATTCATGTGTCATGCAGTGTTCGGTCGAGAAAGAAATTTTGATGGGCACCAAATGCCCCTTGGTTTATTTTTTTATGGGTACTGGAGTGAAATGGCTGGTCTCATGAATTATGAATGCCAAAGGCATGAAGCCCTGCTGAGGAGGAGGGAAGGGGAGGGTTTGTATCCAGTCATGTAGTCACAGGCTCAAATCCCTCAATTACATTTTACAGGTTGTCACGGCTTTCGGAAATGGCAGAATCCATGGTTCCTCCATATTCGACCCGTCGTGGTTGTTACCAAGGCATGGGATGGCAGGACAGGATGGGACAGAAAATGGACTAAAATCTGGGCCACATTGGGTGAATGCTGGGACACGGGGTTTTCTACCGCGTGCAGAGGATACGTCATAATAAAAGAGTATTAGAAAACGCTCAAATGGAACAATTCCTGAGAAATTTTTTGGACAAATGCTTTTAAAAACTGGTTTGCTGGGGGTGACAAATGAACCTTTCAGAATGGATACATTTTCTTCCAGGAAGGCAAATTAACGTTGTGAGATGGTTGCAATGTTCACTATTGGTGCACCTTTATAACTATTGTATGTCAGAAAATATTCCATCAGGATGATGATTAAAATAACTGGTTGCTGTAATGGCAAATTCGTTGAACTGGACAGCAGATGATATATAGTAGTCTGGAAACCCATACCACTACTTGTGCATCATGGAAACCCATGATGTGCAACTTTTCAAACAGCTGTCATAGTTTACCTCTGCCACCGAAGGTGAAGGAGGTTATGTTTTTATTAATGTGACCCTCTTTTTTTATTTTATTTTCAGGTTCCATAAGGACAAGGTTTATAGATTTAATTTATTTATTTATATTTTCCCCTGAAATTTAAACCACGTTGATCATGTTTTCTTTGCTTCAGGGGACACTCATCTTGGCAGACTTTTTTTTTTTTTGCAACCAAGTCATGTGTTTATACACAAAGGCAGTTTTGTTGTATCTATCCAATTGCAATAATTCCACAATACAAAACGATTCAACGTATTGTTGAAAGGTTTAGACACACTGGAAGTGTAAAAGACCGAATGAAAGGACACAGTGGTTGAAAACTTTAAGTGAAAACACCCAACAAGATGGAGGCTGTTGTTGCACATCATTTTGAATCACCCCATATATTACAGCGGCTTGTACTTGTCTCACCAACAAACATCATTGAAAATATTATACACTTTTTGGATCTGCTGGCAAAGATTTTTCTTTTGAATCTTCTCTGCCAAGAACAATTGCAATTTCTTTGTGCGAAGTCAAAGCTCATGGAGGTGCTGGAACACTACATCGAAGAAGAACTAGTGGAAATGGAGAAAACACACCGAGATTAGGGTGGAGGCACACAACAGAGGGACCTTTGGAGGAATAATGGGCATGAGGAAGAATGAGATCAAGGGGAGGGGTAAATAAGGTACAGTGCCTCTCGAAAGTCTACACCCCCTTTCAAAATTTGCACCTTTTGTTGCCTTAAAGCCTGGAATTAAATTGCATTAAACCAGACTTTTTCCACCTATATTTACACACCGTAACCCACAACTTACAAATGAAAAACAAATTTCAGAAAATTGAAAATACAAAACTAGAATATCTTCCTTGGATAAGTATCCACCCCCCTGAGTTCATACGTGGTTGAAGCACTTTGACAGCAATTATAGCTGTGAGTCTGTTAGAATAGGTCTCTACCAACTTTGCAGACCTTGATTGGACAATATTTGTCCATTAATCTGCACAAAACTGTTCAAGCTCAGTCATTTAATAAATATATATTTATTTATTTTCACCTTTCATGTCTTTTCCTCTCTTTTCCTCTCTTTCATTATCTATCTCTCAGGAAAAGTTAATTATTGCAGAAATTTTTCTGTGAGGCTCACTTGGCTGCACCTGGATGGGTTTAAGGGTAGGGGAGTTGCAGCTGAGCTTTGCTCTTTACTTCGGTGGGTTCCTTCTTGGTCTTCCGTTTCATGAAGTTGCGTGGGGAGCTTTGATGGACAGCAATTTTCAAGTCATGCCATAGATTTTTCGATTGGATTTATGTCGGGACTCTGACTGGGCCACTCAAGGCCATTTATGTTTTTGTTCCTTAGCCACTCCAGTGTGGCTTTGGCTACGCGCTTTGGGTCGTTGTTATGCTGAAAGATGAACTTCCTTTTCAATTTCAGCTTTCTTGCAGAGTGCTGCAGATTTTCCTTGAGGATTTTTCTCTATTTTTCTCCATTCATTTTCCCTTCTGTCCTGACAAGTGCCCCAGTCCCTGCTGATGAGAAACATCCCCATACCATGATGCTGTCACCACCATGCTTCACAGTTGGGATGGTGTTCTTTGGGTGATGTGCTGTGTTGGGTTTGTGCCAAACGTAATGTTTTGCATTTAGGCCAAAAAGTTCCATCTTTGTTTCGCAGACCACAAAACCTTTTGCCACATGGCTTCAGAATCTCCAGAGTAGTTTTTGCATACCTCAAATGGGATTAAAGTGGGCTTTTTTGAGTAATGGCTTCCTACTTGCCACTCTACAATACAGGCCAGACTTGAGTGCTTGAGATATTGTTGTCACATATCTGGCCTGGCCAGACTTTGCTATAAAGGCCTGTAGCTCTTTCAAAGTTGCTATTGACCTCTTGGTGGCCTTTCTGATCAGTCTCCTTGCTTGGTCATCCAGTTTGGACAGACGGCCTGATTTAGGCAGGGTCTTGGTCACACCATACGCCTTTCACCTCTTAATGATTGTCTTGACTGTGCTGCAAGGGATATTCAAGGCCTTTGAAATATTTTTATACCCATTCTCTCATCTGTGCCTTTCTCCAATTTTATCCCAGAGATATTTTGAAAGCTCATTGGTGCTCATGGTTGAGTCTTTGCTGTGAAATACACTACCCAGCAGAGGAAACCCACAGGAACAGCGAATTTTTTTTTTCTGAAATTACTAGAATCATGACAATTTAACACAGTCGGAGGCCAATTAACTTGGTGTGTGATTTCGAATGTGATTGGTTACACCTGAGCTAATTTACAATTGCTACAACAAGGGATATTCTTTTTTCGTATTTTTAATTAATTTTCTGAAATTTGAAGAATTTGTTTTTCACCTGGAGGTTGTGGATTACGATGTGTAAATAAAGGTGGAAAACGTCTGATTTAATGCAATTCAATTCCAGGCTATAAGGCAGCAAAAGGTGAAAATTTTGAAAGGGGGTGTAGCCTTTCTGTCAACACTGGAGATACAAACTCAAATCGAGCAAGAGGAGGAAGTGAAAACTGGGGATGAAACAGAAATGCCACAAAAAAGGGAAAAGAGTGTGAGGGCGAGGGGAGAAAACGCAATAGCTTGGAAATAAATGCAGTGTGCTTGGGAGGGGTTAATGAGGCTAAAAAAAGATCATGAGTATAGGTTGGTGGTGGGCAGAGGGGGGGGCTGGGTGGTTAGCCTAGGTAGTTGTGGACACCCATCTTGAAGCTTTGGAAGAGTGGGGGGGATAAAATTGCAGAACAGATTAACAAAGTTTATTCCACAGACAGGAAAAAGAGTAGCAAATGACTGGAGGTGAGTAGTGAGTCTTCATTTTGCGAAGTTTCACCAGAAGTGCGTTCCTGGCAGACCATGTGCACCCTGAATAAATCTGGAGAGGGGGAGATACTCGGTGTACTCGTGGGAGATATGAATGATTTTAAATGTCTTGGTTTCCACAACATCAATAATAAGGTGTGGGGCAGGAGCACCAGCCCAAGGGGAAGAACAGCGTACTCGAGAGAACTGTGGATGAAGACATTGTAGGTCAGGTGCACCAAGGAAGAATAAGTATTCGTTGCTTTTGGACAGCCGAGCCATCACATTTTGCTGACTGCCTCATTTCATTGCATTCCACAAGCAGGAAATCCCCATGAAAATGACAGTATCTTAGCATGCCAATGAGCCAATGAGTGGAAATTGGTGCTTTCGCATTGCATTGCATGGGCTGCATGTTAGGTTTCTTCTTTTTTCCGTTGACTTGGGTTAAAAATAAAAATAGCATGCCTGGAGTCCCCTGCTTTTTATTTTGGTGGGTGCAGATTTGCATTTTTATGGGCAAATCGAGCAATCCCACATCCTATACTCACATTGTACACTGAACATGACAACGACGTCTGTTCAGAAGAGCCTGACTTTTTGTTTGCATTTTTTAAGTTAATATTGTTAATAAGGTTAATATTGTTAATATTTGCATTGTTAATAAGGATGAAATATTGCCAAATAAAACCTGTAATCCCAAATGTGCAATTTGGCCTCACGTCAGCAATGGCTATACCTTACAGCCGATGTGCAAGCTGAATATTTGGCTTCTCGCACTCACTCGCTCTGTCTCCAGACAAATATCACATTCTCACTCTTTCTTTCCAAATGGACCATCTGGCAAATCCTCCCATCTGCTTTCTCAACAATCTTCTTGAGGAAGTTCAGTCATCCAATCTCCTGGGTCTCACTGATCAGCCATGATGCTTCTTGGGCAAACCACATTTAACAGTTGGCCTCTGAAGCCAGCCACCGACTGGGCATCCTGCGTCGTACAAAGTCCTTCTTTGGCACACATGAACTCCAATATACCTACAAGGCCTTCTCATCCACAGTTTGATGGAGTACCGCTCTCCCCTCTGGGCTGGCACCCCTGCCCCACACTTTGCTCAGCTTGACGTTGTGAAAACCAAGGCTTTCAAGATTATTGGAATGTCCTGCGACAAAGCTGACTCCATGGGCCTTTCACTTTCTCATTGCAGACAGGTCGGTGGTCTCTGTCTTCTACTGCCTCCTTTCTGGTCTTGCATCCTCTGCTCTTTCTGTACTTTGTTCCCCCAACCCTCCCCCCCCCCTTAGGTTTCTGCATTTCGCATGTGGTCCATCATCATCCATCTTCTGGTTAAACTCCCAAAATCATGAATCACCGCTCACCTCTACTCTTTTGTTCCTTTTTTTTTCCAACATGTGGAACCAACTTCCATGTTCTCTTCAACCTCATTATTCTCTCCAAGTCTTCAAGACCCCTGTTCACCACCATCTCAGATCATCCCCCATCCAAAACCATTATATTTTCTATCCCTGTAATTCCTCCTCCACTTCCTCCCCACCCCCTTCCCCCACACTCCCAAGCCTACCTCCTTCCAAATTTCCAGTTTTTCCTTCCTCGGCGCTTGCTCCTGTATCCATCCTGTCCACCTCATCCATCCTTCCCTTACCCTCATTCCTCCCCACACCCATTGTTTGTCCATGTCTCCCTCTATTTTGTCCTTCAACCCTGCTGTTGGTATTTTTTCTCTCTGCCTCTCTCTCGGCTGTTCCGTTTGTTTTATTGCATCTTGATCCATTCAGTTACTAGCTCTTCAATGAGCCTTGATCTTGCATACAAAAACAGAACTATGCTACACACACCAAGGTGATGGATATGTTTGTTGTTGTTGTTTGTTTGAGTTATAAAGCATGGGCTGGAAGGATAATGTAGAGGTATGCACACTTGCATTTGAACTGTCTAGCCTGGGTTTGAATCTCAACCCAGCTATAAACTGTCACCCTCGTGTTTCGCAGACAGGACGAGGCATCAATGTCTGTGCCATCCCTTTGAGGGATGCTAAACTGGGCATCCTGTCTGCCATCATTAATTGGTGGACATTAAAGACCCCAACCTGTCCTTTACGAAGAGTATATGAGCCATTTCCAGCAACCTGAACAGATTCTAAATTCCTGCTTCAAGTAAAACGAGTCGAGCATCCTGCATCGGTGTAGCAACCTTTCTCGGATTCTAACCCTTGCCAATGAAACTGCTTCAGCAGAACTGATATTATCTATGGAGTATTGTGCACAAGACAAGATAAAGAACATAATTTTAATCAACCAACCTTACTCCCAATCCCCCCACCCATCCAGGCTTCAAATTTAGTCCTAATTGCACAAGTGGAGTAAAAATGCTCACTTTGATGAAATATGTTATTTTCATAGGAACTTAAAAAATATATATATATATATATATATATATATATATATATATATATATATATATGCAGCCATCTTTAAATATAATCTGCAACATGCTTCTATCTTGACTGGGAAAGAAGCACTCAAGAAAATCCAAAGGCAATGTTTTTACATGAGATGCCCTGTTCAAAGAAAAGGCATGTATCGTTTTCTATGGACATTCTTCAAAATTGTTTTTGTTCTGCTTTGGAGAGAAAAAGTTTCTTGATTTGAAAGTTGACATGCATTTTTTTTGTCTGGGGGTTTCGAGGGGAAGGGGTGGATATAAAATACCCTGAAAGATCGTGTCCGAACCTAATAGGAAAGTCTCGACCTCAACTGGAGATTTTATAGCTTGTGTTTTGACATTTTACATGGTGATGACTAGCCAAGTATATCAGACATAGTGCATGCGTATAAAGCATACAAAAGTAGTAGAAATCATCGTGATGATGTCAAGGTTGCATTAGCACATGCATTATAACAAGGATGTTCACACTATGATTATTGTCATGTCGTATGGAAGTCCATGCGTATTGACTTCAGGACTGAAGTGCAGGCCAATCTTGTGTAAATCAAAGTTTTTGCATACTCTGATTAAAGATACTTTGAGTTCAAAATTGCTGAAAGACATCATGTTTGTCAGGCCTGCGTGCAAGACAAAAGAATGCAGTGGATGACAGCTAGTCGAGAACAGATCATACCAGCGACCTGTAAATGCGGATGCCAATGTCACCTTGAAAACAGGAAGATGCACATTTGCATTGATTGGTCTTGATGGGTATGTAGCTCCACAAAAAACTGCTATTTGAGAAGAGGTAAATAAAACCTGAAGCTTGCTCTGAGTATCAGGTCACAGAATAGTGGGATGAGAATAGTTGGAGGTGTGCATGTTACAGATAAATTGAAGTTCAAATTGCTCAGCAACAAGCAATGAACAGTTTGTTCAACAACAGAGGAGAATGATGGGGTCCTCGTCAATATTTAACATCCACAGTGAAACATGGTAAAGCATCAGTACAAGTTGGAGCGATATCTCAGTTGACATTGTCAGTAATTTTGTCAAATTTGTTGTCATCCTGACACTCACCTTCCAAGAAGCTCAGCCACCAATTGGTGGTCCTCAGATTCTGATCTATCATTCCTCAGGAACGAGATTTATTTACTTACTGGTCAAGGTTGACTCTAGCAGCAATAGAATGACCACAACTATGTAACTGGAACGGCAATCGGTAAAACGTATACTTCCTTCAGGCTGAACAGTGCACGTTTTGTATCCCACTGATGGGATGGATCTGCATCCAGATCTTAACCAAAATCGAATCGGCTTGTTCTTGTCAGTGACCCAACTCATCCACCAAGTTTTGTCATAACACATCCATAACTTTTTGAAATATCATGCTATATATCGTTTTTGGTCCTACCTCTCAATAGTGAAGAATCATTTAAACTATTCAATATCCAGATCCTCACCAAAATCGAATTGTTTCGTCCATGTCACACACCCAACCTGTCTGCACAAGTTTTGTCTGAATCTGTCCATAACTTCTTGAAATATCCTGCTCACAGACAGACAAACAAACGGGTGAAAACATAACCTCTGTCCACCTTCGGTGGTGGACGTAACAAATGTGAAACAAAATCTTGATGATAAAGAAGAACATCAAACACAGCTTCACAACCTTGTGTCGGCATACATAAAGTTCAGATATGAACATTGGTGTGGCTGTTTGGCCTTGTACAGAAGTTGAGGTCAAATGTTGACCGAGCAACTGGGCCGAATTATGGGGATAACAGAGAATACCTCAAACAATATTCCACAAGAGAACATTAACTGTTTGGCAGAATGAAAATAACGTGTTGAGCTATATGTCAAACACATAAAGCTCACACACAAAATAAGACGAGAACATTTTACAGCATATCTGTTTTTGTATCGTCTGTTGTAATCTTATTGTATCGATAATATTTCCACCATCTAGCTGCATTTACTCGTTTGTATCGAGCTTAATTTGGTGTACATGTGTGTTGTGTGTGGTTTTTCAGAGGACCTCAAAGGCACGTTTTATACAATTATTTATCTTTTTTCATTTAGGTGCTTCGCACTTCAACTTGTAATGTCTGCCTGACAGCCGGCAGGCCTTGAGGCAGTGGCACTAATGAAATATGGCGTCTCGCCAAGAGGCTCTGTTGAAGATAGACCAATGAGGCGATTCGTGTTCTCACCTCGCATCTCACTCTGTTTTATTGAGGCCATGTCACGTGCCCCAAAGGGAATTTTGCTTTCCCTGTCTGTTTCACCTATTTTCAATAATTGTCTTTCGTTCAACAGCAGTGCTCACTCAATAACAGAGAAAAATACGAACCGCTTATTGCACCGGTCCCTTTGAATGGGAATTGCATGATGTGGTAGGTCCAGGTCTACTTTATTCTGCCCTTTGTCCGACATGTTTTTGGCCAAATGGCATACCTTTTTGAAATATTCATTTTCAGCATAGAAAAGTGATGTGATGTATTTTACGATACGACTATATGAGGAACAATAGGTTAAAAAAAAAATAGATAATTGATATAAATGCTCATTAATTGATTATTTGTATCCATATAACAGTTTAGATTTGGTGAGTTGTGGTGTTACAAACCTGAAAGATGAGGTTGCAAATCAGAGCAGAGGCTAAATTGCTCCCTCTCTCTTCTTCCCCTGCTCCCCCCCCTCCCAAAGTCCTGTAGCTGATCGACAGAGGCTCTTCCCTAAGCTGTGACGTAGAGACTTTTGTAATCCCTGGTCAATTCCTGAGCTGGAATTGGGTCTTTCGAGATGGTGCCACGTCCTGCTGCATGGCATCGATCATCTGTTTTTATGTTATTGTCAAACGTTGCAAACTGATTTGGTCTTGCTTGCTCTGTTTGGTGAAAATGCATTTGTAATGGCACAGAAATCTTCGTTTGGGAAAAACGATATTTAATTGTGTGTGTGTGTGTGTGTGTGTGTGTGTCTGTCACACACACACACACACACACACACACGTTAGTGTCTAATAGCAGGGACTGAGAGTGAAGTGAAAGAGGAAAAAAAGCGTGAGAAGATTGGGGGAGGAGCAGGGAGGGAGGGAGGGAGAGAAAAAATGTGTGAATGAACGATTGTCGGGGTTGCTTACCATGTGGGAATTCTGTGGAAGCACACGAGCAGTGTATGCCCTGAGGGGCGAGCCATGGAGCAGTGTTTAGGTCAATGTTGCAACAGTAATGAGACCCAAAATAATTTCACATCCTTGTTTTGCACGCAAGATGAGGATTGTTTTTTTTCCCCCCCAATGCAATATGCATATTCCACTACATTCAGTGATTTTGTTCCTTCCTACAGATGTGGGCAGAATCCTTTGCTGGCATTCTTTCAATTTCTTGCACAGGTTTACCCCTTGTTGTGTTCAGCATTCAAACTCATGGAGGGAATACGGTCCATCATATGACCAAAACAGAAGTACATTTTACAATAGGAAAAGTAGTTTGCTTGTGCAACAGGACTTGCAGGGAATGTGCACATGTAGATGTAGTGGTATATCAATATTACGTGTACGTGAAATTTTGTGAAGTAAGCAGCCATTATTAATTGTCAGAATCTTTTTTTTCTTTTTTTTTTTATAGGTTTACAAGCTCATTATAAAGCATTTCCATTGAGAATTGCCGATTACAATCATTCATCACAGAATAAAAAAAATGGCAGTTGACACTACCTGCCGACAGTCATGATTGCAAACTGTGTAGGTTGGTGTACTCTTTCGTCAGCCATTTCAAGAAAAAAAAAAACAAAAAAAACATTTTATCACATGTTCTGTTTGTGTTTTCTCTTGGAAAGAGTCGGCAGTCAACTTTGACCCCCGAGATGTGCTTTGTTGTGAAAATTTACAAAAGATGAGAAACTCCTTGGAACGTTGCCAGACATCAAAACGAGGACCTGACAACCGCTCTAGTAATCTGGTGAATGTATATATATATATATATACAAAGGAAATGGAGTTCAACTTTCTTCTCTCTCTCTCTCTCTCTCTCTCTCCCTCTCTCCCTCTCTCCCTCTCTCCCTCTCTTCTTTTTTTTTTTGTTTCCCACAGTTTTGGCTCATAGAGGCAAAACCGCAAGCAAGTGCAATCCCACCTTTTGACATTTGTTGCTTTGACCCAAAGGCCGTCACATTATTTCGATCGGTCATACGCCCATTACGATTCGTACAAAAAGCAGGTGGGATAAAATTGGCAATGACATTTCCAAGCAGGAAAATAAATTATATAAAAAACAGGCATGTGTTTGGAAACAAAGCATCAATACATCACCAGGGATGAAATGTTCAAACGTTCCACACAACATTGCAAAGCCTGTACAGTCTCTTATTCTCTGTCAGTTATTGGGACTTCTTTTCTTTTAGCCTGCTGTGCTAGATTCCTGTATTTGTGCAAAAGTCATATTCAGAATTTGGAAAGATTCAGATGGGATAAAGTGAATTTTACAGCTGCATATACATAAATCTTTTTTTATTTTTATTTTATTCTTTTTTTGCGCGTCTACACAAGATGCTCCATTGATGATAATCAGACGGTACTCTCCAGGATCCAGTCAGAGCTTGAGAAGATACGATGCCGAGTCGCAAGTTGCTCCTCTTTGAGACCGAAAAAGATGCCGTTAAGTGAAAGACTCCGCTTTGTCCAGATCTGACCTAACGCCCCAGGCACAGTGTGCATCGTCAGCTTGCCTGGTGATGCCCCTGCATCGAAAGAGAAACTTCGGCGGTTGACGTTCCAGGAGCCTGACCACCGTGAACCACCCATCTCGACCAACAAAGGGTCTTCATCTTCAAGCTGGTGTGTGGGAAGTGATCTACGTTTGATCCGGTCTGGCATTGATGTTACAGCCATGGTATCACCTTTGCTCGGGTGAAGTTGGTCCTTAGTGGACAGCAGCTTGCTCGCGGTATTGCCAACGAGAGGGGATGGTGACATTGCATCACATTGTGCTGAGATTCTAATGTCACCCCATGCACCATTGCAATCATCATCTGGCAACTGGCCACCATCTCTGCATGTGCTAAAACCCCTGGTGGGTGACTGCACTTGCGTGCGAGGAAGTATTGATGGCTTTCCAGATGCTGTCGGCGTCACGGTCCTGGTTCCACTCCCGCATGCCTTGAATCCCACGACAAGAATGACCGTGAAGACGAGCAGGCATGCAACAATGACCCCTCCAATGGCGATAATCATTGTTCCACCAAGAAGACGCCCAGCCACAGCAGGGCTAGAGTTGACAGAGGCGCAGTGCAATGATTCACCTTCAGGCGCATGTAAGGTCCGAAATGCTGCACAGCCCAGAAGCCGTGTGGCGACCTGCTCGGTGGTGCCATCATCATGAATAGCTGCGACACATACATCATAGGCTGTGCTTGGTGCAAGACCCACAAGTGAGCAACTCAAACTCGGAGCCATAACCATCCTGCATCATGCATCGAGCAGGGAAGGGTCATGAGAAAGAAACAAGAAAAGACAAGTGACTTAGTTTAAAATGAAATAACAGTAACTTTGACAAAGGAAACTATATATATATATATATATATATATATATATATATATATATATATATATATATATATATATATATATATATATATATATATATATATATGATGACTATATCGTGAAAGGTTTGGATTTCGGTTTTGAGCTAATTGGATGCCTTATATGCAGCCTTCGATTTCAGTAAATGAGTGAACCTTCTTGCTATTTCCAGTTCTGGTGGTTGTGCAATTCATGTGTTTTTTATTTATGTTGTAAGCCACAACATGAACATTTTACAATGTCCTGTCTCATGGTCCACCCAATATTAATGCCAGCCGTACACTGAAATGCAGCAAACTTTCAATTCGAAAGCGAAATACCTCTTTGCCCAGTTGTTGCTGGCAGGAGTTGAGACAACTAAAAAGTAGAAAGGTAAGACAATATCATGCTGATATCCTTGTGGCCAGTTTTAGGTGTTGGCACTCACAATTGTGCAACAAATTGAGAAAAATTGCACGACTCTCTCCATGGAAGATTTTATTGATGAATGTGTACAGTGTTCCTGAACTTAACCATAATGATCTTTAGTGTTGTGGCCTAGAAATTCCTACCTTTATACACGTGGGTTAAATGACCTTGCCACATTTGGCAAGTACTGTCCTTGTTCCCTCGTGCTCCATAGGCATGAGTTTTATAACAAAGAAAATTTAATTTTCTTTCTTTTCTTGTGGATCGACCTCGCAGAGCACGTAGAACAGATGGTTAATGGGTTAATACAGTTATTACTATGTCAGGGGATAGACTGCCTGTGGTTAATGCTTTGTATTTGCTGCAAAGGCCTGGCCAACCTTGTAACAAGCAGCTTAGGGCCAGCAGCAAAGCCGTTGCACTGGTTTTATTGCCTTCACACTACATCAATCCCAAAGCTTCGCATTGGGATTATGGTGGAAGAGGGATGCACTTTAACCTTACTATGAGGTTTATATGAAACTTCTCTCACAATTATCGTGCATTGTCATTTTGAACGGAATGCTTGTACTTTGGGTGTTTGGCATTGTCAAACTGTGCCAAGAATCAACTGTACTGCAAATGGATGTGTTAATATCCTACTTTCCCTCAAACCTCTTCTGCTGCTCTTCCACACTTGTGCCAAGTGGCGGTTTTATTTCTTTGCAATGGCCGAGTGAGGGTGTCAGTTTCACACATTGCTCCTAAGCTGCGACTAACCTTCCTCCCCCACGGTAACTGGAAAATAGTGCATCAGCTTTCCTATCCTGGAATCTTGATCCACTCAACTGCTGGTTATGGCCACCGAGACACATCCCATCCCTTTCATGTCGTCATGTAGTCTGCTATCTCACCCCCTCCACACCAACTTATTTGCCAATAGCATTCTGGGTTGTTTCTCTTTCTCCTTATCTGACTCGTGGATTTCCTCAGTACCTGTCAGCAGCGTATTTCACACTCAATTTGAATGCTTTCTTCCATTCCCCCAAATGAGACTGATGCTTTGTTCGGCAGTGTCCTTGGACAAATTGCAGAGATTAAAAAAAAAATTGTTACACACTAATCGTAATTCTGCTTCCTTGGACAAAAATATTTTTTGGCATTAACACCTCCCCCACCATCCCCAACATGTCCTTTTCCAACACAGTGACAGGAAGACTATGGGACCTCACAATTTGGGGCACCTTACAATATGAATTTCATTCCAGGAAAGTCCCACTTCCCTTGGCACTCTTGCTAGAAAAACGAGTTGTAAGATGCACCCACAACCTTCTAAACCCAACTTTTATCAGAACGGCAGTCTCTCAAGATCCTTAGTTTCCAATTCAATGTGACCTATCCTGTGGAAGCAATGCTCCCAAGTTGAAGCCAAATCTTGACAGCTTATCCTGGACAAAGACCTTCCTCGACTCCATCAAGCTCATCACAACTAGCTAGCTATCATGTGCAGGCTGTGGCTGCTGGTTGCATCATTTTCTGTGGGCTGTGCCACTGATGCATTGCCCTCGATTACCAGTACACTGGTACTCATTTTGCCGACCTCGGAAGGATGACAGGCTGAGTCAACCCCACCTTGTGGTAATTCAACGGCTGACAGGGGCTCAAACTCAAGACCAGCCACCTTAACCATTAAGCCAACACCAAGCTTCATCACAACTTGGAGCACCTATGTGCACAGTGTAATGGGGGTACTACTCTTCTCTTCCAGCTAACATTCCTTCGTTCTAATTTGCACCCACGGAAGGGGTCCATGTGAAGGCTTTGCACCTCATTGGTATTTCCATGATGTTTAGGCAGATTTGTTGCTCCCTTTGCACCAAAAAGAGAGTAGCAGCCTCAGTATATATTTATTTATTCATTCATTTTTTTTTAACGAGTAATCATCTGGCTTTTCACTCCCTGCTTTCTTGATGATCTGCCATTCCCAACCTAAAGTATCAGATGTAGTTATCGAATAATCTACTGCTATTACTCGTGCCTACCACTCAATTTCATTGATCCTCCTGCTAATCTTGTCTGCCTTCTACTCACCAGATAAAACTTCCTTCTTTTCATCAAGCTTATCTTTTCTTCTTCCTCTTCTTTTTCTAGTTCAATGTCAATAATTTTACCTTTCGATTTCAAATCCATCATCTATTTCATGAAATCAGACATTGCATAAATATTTTCTCTCTGTGCATGGATTATAGTAAATGATTGTGGCTACGATAGAGCTGTCCTCTCTTTTGCATGTCGTTCTAAGTTGTAGGATTATTACAATGAATGAGAATTACCTTGATTTAGCATGCTTTTAAAGTGGGCTTAACCTCCAGAGTAAAGTTTTAATTTCTCTTATCTTCTGTCATCCAATAGAAATTCACCTTTTGCAGTCACAGATTTATTTTACAGTATAGGTATCACATGCAGCTCGGGTATATGACATTCGGGATACATCATTCTATATTTTTCAAAAATAACAAGAATATTCGGAGACATTGATCAAATCAGCAGAGTATAGGGAATTTGTAACTGGGATCTCAATGTAATTAACTCCGTGCTCAGGTGGGAAAGTAAAATCTGCCAACCCCTTATATCCATTCAATAAAGATGTGTGTTCAAAATATAACTTGACCACAATCCACCTGTTCACCTGGGAAATCTCTGCTTATTCTGTTCCCAAACAAGAATTCAGCATCATCCATCCACATTCCTCTCTGTTTCCCCATCCACCATTTTTCCCCACATTCTGCTTTTGTTCATTTCATTTTGTGGCATTTTGTTCTCATTTACCTTCACCCCATCTCACACAAATTCCTCCAACCAAATCTAAGGATTCGTGCAATCGATGAACATATGGACACGTATTCAAAATTGGCTGTGCTAGCAGAGGGTGACAAGGAACGGATGACCAACCTGCCATGTAATTTCCACCTATGGTGTATTTGAAGCAGCGGCAGCAGAAGGGAAGGGACAAGGTAACTTTCTGATGCAAATATATCTCTAATGAATGGAAATTTATGAGCATGAATGATGAATTCTCATCAGATAATAGCCAAAGATGACAGAAAATGTAACTTCCCTGCTCTTCTCTCTGTCTGTCTCTGTCTCTCTCCACTTTCCCCTCCACTCTGTACCCTCTTCCCTTTCCCCTCTTTTCTTGCTCATTGAATCCCTCACTTGTATATAACTGTTGCTACACCCCCTCGATGTGATTCTTACATTGCCTTTTTGCCTTTGTTTGTCACATTGCTCTTCAATTAGCCTAGATTTTGCATCTGAAAAAATTAAATAATTCCTATTCACTAACATTTGGTCTTGACCTTCAAACTGCGATATGAATTTGATCTGACGAAGGGCTAACCCTCGATGTCAGTCAGTCGTCACTTCCCACAGCAGGTAACATGCTCTTATCACCTTTCAGTTGATAGAATCCAGCGTTTCACCTGTTCGCCAACGCATACTGACTCGAGCCTTCACCAACACTGGTATTCTGCATTAATGCTTTATAAATAGAGGTTGCTGGTTCGAAACGAGAAAATTCCAGTGGAATATAAAACAAGCATGCAATAAAGCCTTCCTCTTATGCCGGTAATTTAACCGAAACAATAAGTCTGCCATGCTTATTGTTCACATTCCATTACTCATGTAACAATGCCACAACCAGGTATCCAGTGCTGATGGTCTCTGGTTAGCTATGAACACTTGGTTAGCCCATTGTTATATCCTTTTAAGCTGTAATTCTGAAATTTACTTTTAATTCACAATGTGTGTTTTTCGTATCTTGCCACGTGGGTTTAGGAGTCAGAATTTTTTGAGGGGGCAGGTTAAGGGAGGGATAGGATAAGGGTGGCTGGGGAGGTGAGGGTGGGGGGTGGGCGGGGAGGGATTCAACAGAGTCAAATGCGATAATTGTGAATGGCATATACCCGTCATTGGTCTTTCATTAATGTATTAATTTATTCTACTATGATTCAAATCATTCCGTTCTCCTGGATTATGTTTTTATTCCACTATAGTGCATTACCATCGAAATAATTGCACACTTGAACTGATGTAGCACTCTGCATTCTCCACACGATGCGCATCGTTCACGAAGGCAGCGCAATACGAGGAGACGAAAGTGTTTCTCACCATCACTGCCGTGACGACTCTAATTACACTTGTTTGGATATAATAGTCTGTTTTGCATCTTGCACATCACATAGCACGTGCCGAGTAATAGTCTTTTTATTATCATTCAAAAATTTCTGACAGTTATGAAATGAATGGAGTTTATTTTATTTTTTTATTTTTTTTTGATGGCTTATAAGGACGAGCCTTTGCAAAGTACTTGTTCAAGTGGGTGAAAGTATGGAGTGAGGTCCTTTTATCGTGAGTGATTTATTTTCCAAATTGTTGCTCCTGTACGAGGCTGTTTATGTATTCTATATGCAAAATGCAATTTTTATCGAGAGTTGCTCTTACTCTTCATTCGTTTTTGCTCCAATCTCCTTCCAAATACCATTTCCGTTTTCTTTCATCCCTCCCATTTTTCTCTCACCTAAATTTATTGACCCTCCTCATTATAATCCTCTGCTTTCAATCCTTTTCTGAAGTTGATTCGGTGCATTTATTTGACCCCCTTTCTGCCCAGCTACCTGGGGTTGCATCTGTAAAATAGCCAAGGGTCATAAATAATTTTGAGGAGCGTACCATCATCGACTTGCTATCATTGTGTCTGTGGGTTTTGACACATTGTTGGTTTTGTGCAATGACAGTGTGCAAACGGCGCTGACAGTAAAATAACACCTTCAGTCAGAGTGCACTGTCAGGAAATAAAAAAAAAATGCTTCACAGAGTGCAGTTAGAAGGGCATTGTCATCTACAGAGGTGCACCGTTGACATAAATGGCAGCCCGAAGTGTGTTTTGATGGCGGTGTCCAGAGAATACGTCAGCAGGGGCCTGCTAATCGCATCGGCGACACCACCAATCTAAATGTAAATGTGGATATCAAAGTCGGTCCTTTGTTTACCGACACACAGTATGGCCAGAAACCTGGCTAAAGAAGGTTTCGTTACGATTGTGGAAATACCTGTGTAAGCAGTGGGGCCCGATTGCATCAAACATGACAATTTGTTGCTGGCAAATGAGGAAGTTTTTTGGGGTTTTTATTTTTTTTTTGAATCTCCTTTGGCATTGCTGCCAGTCATGATATATGAGGTTTTAACAATGCTCTGTGGTAGCTTTGCATGTGGTCAACTGGGTATAGTTCAAGGCTTTGGAAAATGAAAGCATTATTGCCCTTTCCCCCTTCCGAGATTTGTCACAAGTACCTGGCTGAAAAAATAGCTTTGGCGATCTGTAATTATTCACACAATCAATGCTCTTTAATCAGGACAGCTTTGTCCAGGTTTAAAATTTGGCGGAACTATTGTGGTTGTGTTGTCTGTTGTGTACAAACGCAGGTGGCTTAACAAGCACAAGGTGATCTTAGGTGGGACTCCTCTGCTGTTTATCAGATTGGCAATACCGCGAATTGGGGTCGAATTTTGCACGAGTCGAGAAGGTAGACAAAGGATGGTGAGATTATATAATATTTGTTCTCTTACAAGGAACTTCTAGACAGGGGGAGGCCATTAAGGCCATCAAAGCCTGCACTGTCATTCCCAACCCACGGTTGTTTGCCCCTGTTTTATCCTTTTAAATGCTGAGCATCAAGCAAGGAAGCAGCACGTACCATTTTTAAAGTCTTTGGTATGACTCGGCCAGGGTTCGAACCACTGACCTCCCGGATTCAGAATGGACGCTCTAGCCATTACACCAGCGAGGCTGCTCATTATGGTCCTTCTTGGCTTCAGTGGCTGCTACAGAGAATAGCTTGAAGAAATCTATTAATGCATGAACAGTCTGCCAATTGTGATCGCTCTTGGAGCTGGTCATTGTCCTGGGAGAAATAGATTTTTCATCAAACCATTTTCTTGGAATTTACATTTTGGAAAAGATTTATTTTCATTCACACTGCATTTATTTTACTAACTTTTCTCTTCTTCCTGTAATGACTAATAATAACCTCCTTTGGAGTGACGTGAAGTTTAAGTTGTAAGCTCGCATACAAAACGGGATTTTTCTCTGCTGCTGCAGCAGCAATAACCCAATGACAAATGTGCTGATGAGAGATGAAGCCACCACAGACATTGCTTACAACGGCAGCTATTTGGTCATCTATCATGGAGTGCATTAAAGTGGGGATCGGTTGCTTTTTCGAGCCAAAGGATTGCTCTGGAGACTGCCACATTCAAAGCACTTGCCCTTCGGCGAAAGAAATGCCAAAAGAAGCATTATTATGAACAATTCCTACCCAGCTGCAACATTTGCATTCCATCTCAATGCAGTTTCGATGGAAATCCTGTTTTGCCGTCATTCAAATCATTTGACATTCTGTGACTTATAACTTCGGAGTGAGAATGCATTCTGTGGTTCAATGGCAGTCATCACCAATGCTCCTGGTTTTTTGTACCGAGCTCAAATGTATGGTCTAAACCAGAAGAAACTGCATGATATCTACATTGAAACAAGAGTTTACCCACCAGTAAACCAGGCATATGCCAAAGCTTGCCTGTAAATCAGTGAGCCGTCGCTGCTGCCATTGTATTGCACTTGGTAGATCCGTACATCTCCAAGATGTTGACTCGATTTCCAGCTCACTACAGCTGTTGTGGGTGCGACGTCGATGAGATGGACGTTTGGCAATTCTCCAGAGGTTTGCATCCGACTGCCAGCTCTTGTTCCTATGGTGAACTTGCGTCCAAGTGCAGCGGTATCCAGTGCACCAGGATCGGACGGCCGAGAGCTGGGATCAACGATCCGCGGTAGGTGCACAATAGCCAAGACAACATTAGCCATTGTCTGCCCAGCAGCATTTGACGCGATGCATGTAAAGGTGCCATCATCACGTGCAGTTGTAACGAGCAGATCCAGTGTCCCATTATTGTAAATGATGGCCCGGCTCGAGTTGTGTACAAGACGCCCGTCTGGTGAGAGCCAATGGAACACTGGCTGGGGATCTCCAGCTGCACGACACCGGAGCACAGCACGCTGGCCCTCAAGTGCAAGCTGCCGGGTGGAGCGCCTTGTGATGATAGGTGACTGGCATATGAACTCTTCTTCAGGTACAGCCCAAAAGGAGCGACCTGCAAGCACTTGAGGAGCAGCACAGGTCTCTAAGAAGTCCTTTCTGTGTTGACGTCGCAACCATAGAAGTTCACAGTTGCAATGAAGTGGGTTTCCGGCAAGGCTTAATGTCATTGAGCCAAGCTGTGCTGCAGGTGGCTGAGAAAAGATAGGGTCTGGTGCAAGGGAGTGCAAACGATTGGATGTCAGGTCAAGACGTGTAAGGCGGTGCAGGAGAGAGAAGGCTCCTTCAGCAATAAACTCAAGCAGATTATGGTCGAGAGCAAGTGTGTGCAGCCCATTCATCCGTCTCACTGATGACCAGGGCAGCGTACGGAGGTTGTTGTAAGAAAGGTCGAGGTCTTCCATAGATGACACAAACTCATTGAAGGCATTATCGGCCACATGACCCAGTTGGTTATTACTGGCCGTAAGAAGACGTAGGCTCGTGAGACCACGTAATGTTGCACTGTCGAAATATGTTAGTCTGTTTCCATCGAGGTAGAGGGAGCGCAGCGAATGAAGGTCTGCAAAGGTGCCTGGCATGATCTCACCCAGTGTGTTACGTGACAGTGTTAGGTCGACGAGGCCAGTTATGTTGGCCAGGTCCTGATGTTTGAGGCGTGCAATGAAATTGTCAGAGAGCCGCAGTTCCACTGTCTGCCGGTCAACGGTCAAAGGTATCGCCAAAAGCCCCTTCTTGGCACATAGTGTTGCCATAGATGGAGACAGGTTCTGGCAAACACAACGGCGTGGACAACGTGCGCTTACTGGACCAATGGATACTACCACCAGAACAAATAGGCATGGCAGCAACTGTACAGCCATGCTTCTCAGCCACGATCAACCTGAAAATGAGAGATTTTTCATTAGTCATTTGTGGATTTATTTTGTACAATGCATTCAACAGTAGCTCCACTATGCAATGCTCTTTTCATGAGGATAAGCAGAAATATATATGTATATATTGTTACAGCTGTGGAAATTCGCATTACACCATAAAGGGTCCTCAGGTGAGATATATCGGTAAGTTCATGTGTAGTTAGCCCAAACCCGTTGTATAGAGGGAATATATGTGATCCATTCAGGCTGCGATTCTTCAGTTAGTCGTTTTTTTTTGCTGTCGTTAATTTGGTGCAAGAACAACAACGAACATCGCCACAACCAACATCTCAACGATCACGCCATTCACTACACGACGCCAACAATCACGCCATTCACACCACGACGCCACCTTCCACAACTACGCTACCACATCTTCGCCACTTGCCATTCAACGAGCACCGTGCGGTCACGATCTCCGTGGGACGGATGAAAGGAGCAGAATGGCAGCTTGAATATCTCCCGCCAAGATCTCCCGCCCAAAACGCCCGCGTTTTGGCATGGGGGAGGTGCGATTTGAGCCAGAGGTCAAAGGTGAAAAAGGTGGGGGCCTGATTTTGGGGGGAATAATTCCCTGGCCACGAGCCAAAACTGACTTTCCTTGTCCCCCGCACGGCATGGGGAGGGGGGAATGAGAGGGCACGCCCCTTTTTGGGAAGCTTCCAGAAGGGAGGTGGAGCCAGAAACGGGGCGGGGCAAAGGGCGGAGCTCCACCCCACAAAAGAGCGTGGGCATAGAGGGTGTGTGTGTGTGCATCGGATCGCCCTGGGAGAAGCTCGAAACTAGGAGAGGCTCGAGACTCTCGGAGCAAGGATCGTACTGTGTGTGCATCGTCTGTTCTGTACGTGGTTTGGTTGAGCACGGGGCTTCTCAAGCCAGTCGGTGCAGTCCCTGGACGGAGTGCCTGCCATTCCCCACCCCGTCCGTACCGAGATAGCAGTGAAACCCGGTCCAGTTTCCCCAAAAACCCCGTCTGAGCTGTCGGCGGACGACGCGAGCTACGTGCGGCACGAGCTTGGTACACCACGCCGGAGGGACTCGAGGCTGCGGTCGCCAAGGCTGAACGACGCGCTCAGGGAAGTCGCGACTTCTTTTCTTTTGGGGTTTTTGTGTAAATGTCTGTGGGTGGCGCCAGTCTGTGAAGTAAAACTGTGTAAGTGTTGCCGTGTGCAAGTCCTATTCGGTAGTAGATCTTCGTTCGTGCATTGCTTTTGTTTCTTTACCACTGCATACGTGTGTTTCTTTGGTTTTATTGTATTCCTATGTATTGGTTTTGGTGTATTACTGTATTATACGTGCCTTCCGTGCTGCCGTGTGGTGCGGAATAAATGTGCTTGTCCAATTGTTCCCGCTTTGCTTCGTCTCCTTTTAATTCACTCTCCATCCTGCATCACGTAAGGGATTCGTAGTGCGTTTCAACATCCCGGTAATTAATCGGAACCATCAAGGCCGTCGATAACTCCGCTCGGTTATCCCTGTAAATACGGAACGAACCGCTTAAGCAGTTCGTGTCCGGAGTCGGCCTGTGGCATGGTCCCATCCCTCGGCAGATTACCCGTGTGAGTACCATAGGTATATCGACCTTCGGCGATTTACCCTATCTCGCGCGGGTGGACTGCGGACTGGGTGGTGGTGGGGTTAAACCCCCACCCGTGACTGGTTTCTGGCGGGAGTCCCAGGAGGGTCACGACTGAATTGTCCGTCCGGTGGGCGACGCGGTCGCGATTTGAGTTACGTGGCCGATCGCACGCCGGCGGGCGCGAATTCGCAACAAAAAAAAAATATA
>BROF01007008.1:8071-20382 GCA_024346535.1 Eptatretus burgeri
GGGGGGTTGGAAATCACTTAAAACATGTAGAAATGCAAAAAAAAAAAAAATTCAAATATTTTTTCAAAATGGCCGGCATAGCGGCCATATTGGATATTGGACCAAGTCCAACATCTTATGGCATGATCCTTGGACCATACCTAATCCCCCCACCAAGTTTCGTCGAAATCTGTCGGAGTTTTTCCGTCATACTGTTCACAAACAAACAAACAAAGGGGTGAAAACAGTAACCTCCGATCTTCGATGGCGGAGGTTAATGAAAAATCAAATGTGGGTGAGCGACCAGAGACAATGAGGAAACACGGTTTGTATGCTTACACAATGTGTTAGCACACACCGCCATTATTATTATCCAACCAATTTCACAGTTCAAAGTACTCTGATTATGTTTATTTGTAAACGGCCTGTTGTTGATGTTTTCTTGCCTTGTATGGAAAGGTGCCAACATGAGTCAGTCAATAGAGTTTTGAAAATAGGAAGAGTGAGATCAGAGCATTGATCAAGTACCTCGTTAAGAAAGGGTCGACTCCAAAGGAAATCCACGAGGACATGGAGGCAATACTGAGGGATGATACTTCTTCATATGCTAAAACTGGATATCTGAATTTCCACAAATTAGAATCAGCACTGAGAATGAGTCAAGGTCAGGGAATCCCGAGGAGGCCACCACACCAGAAAAAAGCTGATGCAGTCCATAAGATTTGGATAGAAGACAGGCGATAAATGGCACATAACTTTGGGCATCAACACTTGACATTTCCAGGGGACTTCTTGAGTTGTTTCAAGTCAACCCAAATAACTTTATGAGCAGGATTACGACTCAGGATCGGTCATGGGTTCACCACTTTGATCCCGAGAGCAAAGAGCAGAGCATGCACTGAAAGCACACATTCTCCACCTTATCAAAAGTTCAGGAAGAAGGTATCAGCTAGAAAAGTTATGACCACTTTTCTAAGATACTGATGTGTGGTGATCATGACTGAAAAACCTCTGAAAGTGTGATACCATCAATGAGACGTACTGTGCTGTTGAACAGTGGTGGCAGTTGAACCATCCATCAAGAACAAATGCTGTGGAAAATTGAGCCATCACTCTGCATAGTCAAGGTCGCAGTGACCACAGTGAGCAACTATGACTTTGAACTACTTTCCCATCCTGGTTATCTGCAAATTTGGCTTCCTCAGACTTCTTCATAGGCTGTCTCTCTTCCTCCTTTGCACTTGTTGATCAAGTTGATAAGAAGAAAGAGCTTCATAGAAACTGATGATGATGATGATGATGAGGTGATCGCAGAAATGGAGTAGTTTCTGCACAAGCAGGACAAAGACTTCCACAATATGGGCATAGCCAAACTACAGCAGCACTGGACCAAGTGCATTGAACTCAAAGTGGACAATGTTCAAAAACAAATAAATAATTTAAAGGAAATTATGTTTTCTCTATCAGGCTATAAACTTTATACATGGGCCTTGTTTTTTTTTTCTCAACATTTTTTGGCATGTATTGTACTTCATAATGTATTGAAAGACGACAATTCTGGCTTTATCCCAACCATGTTATCTTCATTGACAAGGTAAATTAATCGCATCCGTCAAAGATGGGTGTCAAACTCCAGTCCAATAAAAAGAATAACTAAAAATGAAGTGCACATCATTGTGTCATTGTTTCCTTACTTCATGCCTATAATATGTGGTTGAGTGCCAACTGTTTTTACAAAGCTTTGGTTTTATCTCTGGAAATTCTTGGCAATATGCTCATTCTGTACATAAAAGAACCATATGCTTCTCTCCTAGACCATTTGATTCACGATACCGGCTGGCAGAAAAGAACCAGGTGCTGACAATTGTTAATGTGGAGGACACAGACTCTGGAGTGTACTGCTGCACAGCGGAGAACAATGTAGGCGGTGCAGTCCGCAGCTGTGGGGCCCTTCAGGTGAAGATGAGTAAGTAAAGAAAAAATAATCCAAGGAATGTGCCACTAGAAATAGCAACATGAAACCTCAACATGCAATAAAAACACATTATTTTGAACTTGCAGAGCCCAGGATCACAAGACCTCCAAAGGACATCACCATTTCCGTCGGATCAAAAGTCATTCTTCCTTGTGTCTCAATGGGAAATCCTACTCCATTAATTACTTGGATTAAAAACGACACTCTTGTGAAGGTAACAAATCATATGATAAGCACTTGGTAACAATTCGATAACATTTTCAACACGAGCTTAACTTGGACATGGATAGGTGATACAACAGACTAAGTTAGCTTATCTTCTCCTGATGATAATGGAATGTATGCTCAATGCAGAGAGAAGGATGCATTCTATCTAGTCGTGGAGGGAGAAAATGAAAAGGTCATTACTAAAATGCTATGGAGAGTATGTTGGGGCAAGATGGCCTTGTAGGGAATGTTGGGGGCAAGATGCCCCTCCCCACATACCCTCCTCGGTCCCAGTTTTGTGCTGATCTGCAGTATGCTGAACCACATGATAGGGCTCTCGGGCTGACGTTATAGTGGACAATTTAAAATTGGTTTTAACATGAAATAACTAGAGGGGGAGCACTCGGTAGAGTGCAAAACCTCCGCCACCAATACTGCTGGGTCACTTAAGTGAACCTGATATCCTATTCATTGTAGGTCAAAACGGATCAGACTCTACTGAACCACGATTGAATTAACTAAATTAGATCGACGCGCATGTAGAAATGGCAAAAAAATAAAATCAAAAATTTTTTTGAAAAAAAAAGGTGCAAAATTTCTGCTTTTTTTTCTCTAACAATTTTGTGGGGGTTGGAAATCACTTAAAACATGTAGAAATGCAAAAAAAAAATTGAAATATTTTTCAAATAAAATCGAAATTTTTTTTAAAAAAAGTTGCAAAATTTTCTTCTTCTTCTCTAACAAAAATTTTTTTTTTGGTTGGAAATCACTTAAAACATGTAGAAATGCAAAAACAAAAATTCAAATATTTTTTCAAAATGGCCGCTATGGCGGCCATATTGGACTTTGGACCAAGTCCAAAATCTAATGGCATGATCCTTGGACCATACCTCATCCCCCCACCAAGTTTCGTCGAAATCCGTCCAGGAGTTTTTCCGTAATACTGTTCACAAACAAACCAGCAGTCATAGACTGGTACTTACGATATCGTCAACTTGACCTCTGACCTTGTCTAATAAAAGCTGTCTCGAGAGAAGGTAGCGACGCAAACCAGAAGTTTCTACGATGATTCTGTATCAAAGCATCAAAAATCGTAACGTCGACAGAAGCAAAAATCTCCATTCCTCCACGCAATTATACCTTAACGTAACCCAACGACGCGTCTGCTCGAGCGCACCGCACCACGTGACGACCCGTGACGCGTCGAGTGAAATATTTTTTTATACAATCTTAAAACGTCTCCAAAACATCCAATTTTTACCAGAATTTCGACAACCGAGTTTTAAGCGTCCTCAGCGATCGCAAAAACCGAAGACAAAATTAAAATCGAAGTTAAAACGAACTCGTAACGTCGAGGGAAGGAAAAATACTCCATTTCTCCACATGAATTTACGGAATTATGTTTGACCTCACTGTGACCTTGACCTTTGACCGATTTTGACCAAAATCTAATCAGCACTAGCCATCACCCTCCTGAATCACGTGGTGTAATTTAACATTGGTAGCTTCTTCCGTTCTCGAGTTATCGTGCCTACAAACAAACAAACAAACAAACGGAAGTCATCAATATACTTACGAAATCATTAGATTTCGTAAGTAACAAGCAGTCATGGATTGGTGCTTACGAAATCGTCAACTTGACCTCTGACCTTGTCTAATAAAAACTGTCTCTGGAGAAGGTAGCGACGCAAACCAGAAGTTTCTACGATGATTCTGTACCAAACCATCAAAAATCGTAACGTCGACCGAAGCAAAAATCTCCATTTCTCGACGCAATTATATAATATTATTTTATCAGTCACAAAACCGTATTATTCGGCCATCCACCAACAATCTTTACATAATCTGACAGCTTAGCGAGTCAGGCATGCGACGATAACCTTTATTGGGATAAAAAAAATGACTTTTAAACATCATCTTTATCGAAAACACCGTCAGCGCGCACACGGAAAACCTTTACGTGATCAACGACGTCTCTGCTCGAGCGCGCTGCAAAACGTGACGACCTGTGACGCGGCGAGTGAAATATTTTTTATCCAATCTTAAAACGTCTCCAAAACATCCGATTTTTTTTCTTACCAGAATTTCGACAACCGAGTTTTAAGCATCCTAAGCGATCGCAAAAACCGAAGACAAAATTAAAATCGGAGTTAAAAACGAACTCGTAACGTCGATCGAAGCAAAAATACTCCATTTCTCCACGTGAATTTACGGAATTATGTTTGACCTCACTGTGACCTTGACCTTTGACCGATTTTGACTAAAATCTAATCAGCGCTAGTCATCACCCTCCTGAATCACGTGGTGTAATTTGACATTGGTAGGTTCTTCCATTCTCGAGTTATCGTGCCTACAAACAAACACACAAACAAATAAACACACAAACAGAGGATGGAAGTCATCAATATACTTATGAAATCTAAAGATTTCGTAAGTGACAAACAGACGGGTGAAAACAGTAACCTCCGTCCATCTTCGATGGTGGAGGTTAATAAACATTGACGACAATAATACAATGATAAAAAAAACAAGTAAAAAAGACATAAAATGTCATATCCCTGTTGATTTCATATTTTTAGCAGCGTCTCGCGTAGTGAACGCTGCTCATAGAGAGCTCGGCGTTGTTGTTGTTGTTCCTCTTCTTGTTCTTCTTCTTCGTCTTGTGAAGACAAAACCTTAATCTCTCGGACTCGGCTCTTGTTTATACAAGATCCGGATCTCCTTAAATACTGAGCACATGTACTCATCCTCACATAGACGGTGCCTTTTGAGAGCGTCTATCATGAACTTTTAAATATATTTGGACATTTGCTTTAAAGTTTCGAAAGGTCCACGTTACTATTTAAAGATTATTCCATTTATCGTATTGTAATTTCGTAAATACATTATTTATTTCGTAAATACACGATATATCGTAAATACGTAAATACATTATGACGGGTTGCGCTATTGGCTTAATGAAGGAACGTGATGACATATCGGAAGTTGTTGTTTTTTTTTTTTTAATTTTTTTAGCCGACAAAACCTTTAGGACGCTGCTCTTGGACACATTTGTCCTTGTTTCTGTATGGAGTTAAAAGGATAACCCTTATTTATGGACAACTAAAATTGCCGCCAGTCTACCAGTCAGCCACCTTTGATCAGATCGCAAAATAAAGTGAGCGGCACGTGTATGCCTTCATGTACTGTGCTTTTGCCAAGTTTGAACACATTGGGACCATGCATGTCTGAGAAATGGCTGGGGACACATTTAAATAACAAATTGGCCACCAGTCAGCCATCTTGGATCTGATCTCGAAAAAACATGACGTGCTTATGTTAGCAATCATTCATTCTCTCTGTGCTAAGTTTGAATAACATCGGTAAATGCATGTCCAATTAATAGTTGAGGATGTATTCAACATCAAGTTTTTTTCAACTAAAATGGCCGCCAGTCGGCCATCTTGAATCTGATCTAGAAACAATATGACTTGCTCATGTAAGCCAATATTCCTTATCTGTGTGCCAACTTTGAACAAGATCGCTAAATGCATGTCTGAGAAATGGTTGTTTTTTACAACTAAAATGGCCGCCAGTCAGTCATTTTGGATCTGATGTCGAAAACAAATGACGTGCATATGTGTACCATCATGTCTTGTCTTTGTGCCAAGTACGAATAAAATCGGTCCATACACATCTGAGATATGGTTGCGGACACACACATGCACGCACGCACACACAAAAATCGACACCAAATACAAAAGCCCCCATTACAGACTCATTCCAATGGAGGCTAATAATATATAATACCTAGAATGGCAATTGGTAGAGGCAATACCTCCGCTGGGCTGAAGAGATTATTTTTGTATCCCACTAATAGGCTGGACCTTAACTCTGCATCCAGACCTTATCCAAAATCTAATTGCTTTATTCTTATCACCTATTCAACTGAACCACCAAGTTTCATCTGGATCCATCCATAACTTTTTGAGATATCTAATATATAATTTGAAGTATTTGTTTGTTCCTTTGTTTGTTTGTCTGCACGTGCTTATCTCCTGAACGGTGGAAGATAGGGGGAAACCTCTGGCCATCCCCCAGGCAGATGTCTGGCCCATCCCCATCTCCTTGAGATGCCGATCAACCTGCTGCAACCATGAGGCACGTGGTCGGCCCATTGGCCTCCTCCACTCAGGAGACTCCCTCGCTGAGAGAATCTGATGAGCAGGATCAGTGTCAGGAAAACGAGCCACCTGTCCATACAGCCGCAGCTGATGCTCACGGACTTATGCAGGTAACAAATCTCATTTAAGTCTCTCTCAGCAACCGCTCGTTGGACACAAAGTCCGACCGGCGATGGCCAAGGATTCTCCGATGAGATCTGGTACCAAAGGAATTAAGTCTCACATCCATAGAGCAAGACTGGAAGCACCAAGGACCTGAATACTCAGACTTTCACCCTCCCACACAGATACCGGCAGCGCCACCCCCCATGATCCAGTGAATCCATGACTCCCCAGGCCCGACCCAGATGTCTGTTGACCTTTGGCTCATAGCCAGCAGAGACATGAATATCATTGCCAAGGTAAGTGAATCTCTTCACGACCTCAACATCCTCACCACAAACAGGCACAGACAGGACAGCAGCATCCAAGATGTCATTGAAAGCCTGGATCTTAGTTTTGACCCAGGAAACCCATAATCCCAGCCTCTCAGACTACTCATTCAGCACCCCGAGGGCCCCCAAAAGGATATCTAAAGTCTCTGCAAAGATGACTGCATCATCTGCAAAATCAAGGTCAGAGATCTTGACATTCCCAAATGATGCACCGCAGCTTGATCTCTCCGACATCCTCCCCAGAATCCAGTCCAAACAAGTGCTGAAAAGTGTGGGGGGCAGTACACACCCCTGACGAACTCCAGTAACAACTGGAAATAAGTCAGAGATGGTACCACCACACTTCACAGCACTCTCAGTACCAGAGTAGAGTTCAGACATCAGATCAATCAGTTTTGGTGGCACCCCACGAAGACCAAGAATCCTCCAGAGGGAATCCTGATTCACTGAATCAAATGCTTTGCAGAGATCAACATAGACGACAAGCAGCCCCTGCCAAACTCTCGTCTGCATTCGGTGAGGACCAGAAGAGCAAGGATGCAGTCAATCGTTGACCTCTTTAGTGTAAAGCCTGAATGCTCTGGACGCCGGTGCTCAAGCAGATGGTGGTGAACTTTATCAAGAATTATCCAAGCAAAGACCTTGCCCGGCACTGAAAGCAGCATCACCCCTCGGTAGTTGTTGCAGTCTTGGCGATCACCCTTCCCTTTCCAGAGAGGGACAACAAGGCCCCTCTTCCAATCGGTTGGGATGATGCCTGTGTTCCAGGCAGAGCACATAACTGCATGCAATGACATGAGTGGAGCATTTTTACCAGCCTTGAGAAGTTCAGCTAAGCATGGATGCCACAGATCCCTGGAGCTTTACCCCGTTTCAACCGGTTCACCGCAGCCTGTGTTTCCACAAACAAAGGTGGACCACAGTTGATTGGAGGGTCAGCAACAGGCATTGTAACACCCCTGACGTCCAACTTGACAGCTGGTGGATCAGCCTGGTACAACCGCTCAAAGTAACCGGCCCAGTGGGCCTTCACTTTGGACTTCTCTGTCAAGAGCCTCCCACCCTCCGCTCTCACTGCAATTCACCAAGGGATGGGCTTGGATGAACGCAATGCACGAATTCCCCTGTAAGCAGTAAGAGAATCATTTGACCACAGGTGATGCTCTACCCTTCAGATTCCTCGCACATAGGCCTCCTTGTCCACCCTCAGTGCACGTACAGTTTTACGCCTCAGCTCCCTGAACAGCTCAGCTCTGCCATTCAGCCTGGCCCTGCGACTCTGGTCAATGGTATCCAGTGTCCCTCGAGAGACAAAATTCTTCTTCGCCCTGTGGTGAGTTCCAAAACTTCCACCGGCAACATCAAGGACGGCGGTCTTGAAGGCACTCCACAACTCTTCAGGATCTCCCAAAGCACCCAGACAACCCAAATGTCCACTCAACCTGTTCACAAACTCCTCAGCTACCCTCTCATCTTTGAGCTTGCCAACATCCAGCCAAGGCTGGGATAGTACCATTCTCCTGGATTTAAGTGCAATTTAGGAGTTGCTACAACAAGCCTGTGGTCAGTATTGAGTGAGGAACTGCGCACTCCGGTAGACCCTGCAGTTCTGGATCTTCCTCCAGCAACCATCAACGAGCAGATGGTCAATCTCCTTTGCCACACCACCATAATTGGAATGCCAAGTCCAGCGATGAGCTTGTGGGCGCTGAAACGATGAACCGGCCACCCTAAGTCCATGACTTCTTGCAAAGTCAAGGAACTTAGTGCTATTCTGGTTCCAGTTCCAGACCCATGGGGACCAACACATGTCTCATAACCATCCCTATCAGTTCCAGTCGATGCATTGAAATCCCGCAAGACTAGAAGAATATCTCGCCTGGGGCACTGATCAACCACAGACTCGAGTGTGGCGTAGAATGCGTCCTTCACAGTGAGATCATTCGCCTCAGTCAGAGCATAGACAGAGACCAGGGAAATGACACCCAAGGAGTGACGAATCCTTTGTCTCCTGCGCTCGTTGACCAGTGTTACCTCAATTAATTATCATTGGAGTCAGCTTATTGGACACAGCTACAGCAACTCCTTGGGAATGGTAATCATCAGAGCAACCAATAGTTGGTGTAACCACCCGCCATTATCTCACGACAATCTGATCTCTGAACCTCAGAGAGTGCTGCAATACTGATGTCCAAACGCTGAGCTCAGATGATAACAGAGACAAGTGATCATCCTCTTGGGGATAGGACATTCCAGGCACCCACCCGAAGGGACCGCCTCAGGTTAACCCAAGGAGACCGCCGTCTGGTGGACGACACCCCAGCACCACCCCCGACACACTCTCTCACAATCTGACCCGGCAATGTTACCCCGTGGTTTCCCTCCTATCATCAAAGATTGGGGATCCCGAAGGCTTTGCCCCAATCCCGTCATCCAGTAAGCTGCACAGGAGGTACTCCCATGAGTGGGTTTTAAGATTTTTTTTTATGCTTCGAGAATGTTTTGCGGAATGAAGGGTTTTCCGGTGGCCGGAGTGCAAATCCTGACACCAACCTCCTGATAAGAAGTAACCCAACTGCAAGAGGACGTTCGCAGACACAGTTGGGCACAAGACATAGATGGCCGTTCGCTCACAAGGAGCTCCTTCGCCCTTTGACAGGTCTTGTTTTTAATCCTGCTGGGTGTCGATATCCAAACACCCTCCTCACCAGGAAACCTGGTGGGGGAGACGGTTTAGTCGCCGACAACCCGATCATGGAACAGGTTAGTACAGGTTTACATGGTACTTGGAGCAAATCACAGATCTGATCTGGCCTGACCTGACAATTGCTTGTAAGCTGTTATAACTTCAGATAAAATAGCTTACGTAAGTACGTGTGTGTGTGTGTGTGTGTGTGTGTGTGTGTGTGTTGTTATATCTGGCTTCCTTCTTGGAATTACGATGCAGTAATTGGTCTTTATTTTGATTTCAACGAAATCGTACACATTTTGGACTCGACCGATACAACATCGACCGATACAACCGATACAACATCACAACATGAGTCTTTTGGTATATCCATCTCTCTTGGAAGAAGTGAATTCTTGCAGAAATGTTTCTGTGAGGCTCACTTGGCTGCGCCTGGATGGGTTTGAGCGTGGTGTAGTAGTGGCTGAAACCCGAATCCTATCCAGGTTCCTCGTGATGACTCCAATTCAGTATTTTGTCTTCGGTTTGATTATGGCATCATAAATAACACACATCGTAAAAACACAAAATCTAATCAATCAGCGGTGATTTTGTCACGAAACAACACAATTCGTAAATACACCAGTAAGTTGCAAATATAACAAAAGGCCCCATTTTGTAACGATATTTTAACCAAAATATTTACATTCATTAATTGTCGTGACAAGGAAATTAGATGAGAATTTTAATTCAGACGAGGTCTTGTTAATGTGATGACCATGTATTTTGTATTATTACCTCCATCATTGAAAGTGAAGGAGGTTATGTTTTCACCCCTCTCGGTCTGTCTGTTTGTTTGTCTGTCTGTTTGTCTGTCTCTGTGCAGGATATCTCAAAAAGTTGTAGACTGATCTGGATGAAATTTTGCAGACAGGTTCGGTTTGTGACAAGGACGAACTGATTACATTTTGGTGAAGTTCTGAATTTGGATCCATATCCGATAATTATTTAAGTGAATCTTCGCCATTGAGAGATTGGGCTAAACCAATATATCGCACGATATCTCAAAAAGTTGTGAACGGATTCTGATGAAACTTGGTGGACACGTTGGGTGTGACCACGACAAATGGATTCGATTTGGGTGAAGATCCGAATCTGGAACTGGATACGAGACTTATTTAATGCTGAAAGGGATTCTTCACCATCAATAGATTGGGCTAAAAACGATATATAGCATGATATTTCAAAAATATGTTGTGTCGATATGTTCTTGTAGATCAGGCATTACCTGGTGGAGGTATGTACTCTACCGAGTGCCCTTCTAGTTTAAAAATGGATTGGTAAAAAGGTTAAAATGGCCTACACATTCAATTACTCAGACCATTAATCCATAGATTAATTAATCCATAGATTAATGGTATACCTTGTAATCCTGGATAGAAACTGCTGACTTGCAGAGTAGACAAAGAGCAGTTTTGGTCAAATACCAATGACATATGCGCTGCTGCTTCTTGGAACCAAAGAAGTTTTCTCTTGGCTGTTGCACATAATGGAGCAAATTTTGTTTGGATGTGATGATAATTGAATTTGCTTGTAATTAACAGCATATAACACATAATGATTTACAGAGTTGAAAAAATGGCTTGCATCACGTTTTGGAAATGACATCTTGGAGTGCAGGATTAGCTTCACAACAATACATGCAGTCCTGCTTCCTCAATGCTGTATCTGGCAGGTCAGAGGTCGAGTGGTCTTACTGCCCTCAGGGAACTTGCGAATACACAATGTGCATTTGGAAGATGCTGGGAGATATCGCTGTACTGCAATAAACAGTCTTGGAGAAGCCTTTTCCAGTTTCGCCCATCTTCGAGTACAACGTCAGCCAGCCAATCTTCTTTTACTCTCTTTATGTTCTGTTTAAATAAGTATCTTTATATTTCTACTTTACAGCTAATTACAGGTTATTTAAAGAGAAACTATAACTTCCAGATAGTCTCCATTGACTCGTACTTTTATCTTCCTTTCTTTCTCTTTCCCTCTCTCTTCTTCCTTTACTCCTTGAAGGGTTGACTGCAGTGACTTCTCATGCAACAGTACAAAGTTCACACCAAGTAGTCCTCATTTCCACGACTCTTCCTCCCTCTTTGTTTCTTGGCCCAGCTCGTCACACTTTTGGGCCGGATCAGGAACTTCTCCATTCTGCCACGCTTGACAAAGAATTAGATGGGCTGAACCGAGAAGAGGTTTACTCAGGTGGAATTGACCGAGAAACGATTCAGGACACTGGAATTAATCGAGGCACTGCCGGTTCCATTAAACAGCACCAGGACATTGGGGATTTCCCGAAGATTGACATAAATACTCGCAGTTCTACTCGGTTGGATGTCGACACTGTACCTGGCAAAGACGTGGACAACGAACATTCCACCAATGCAGACCAAGATTCCAACCACCCTTCCAGCTCTACAACCCGCTCAATGCTGGTCGTTCTTTCTCTTATTGCTGGTGTTGGTGCTGGAGCAGTGCTTCTTCTCCTGCTTGTGGTCCTCTTCAACTTCCATCGGAATAAGAAGAGCACAATACCTGAGAATGATGAAGAAACTAAAAGGTGACCTGCCAAGATATTGGCGCAATTTTATTTTTGTCATGCTAAGCGTGAATGGTGTAAAGATGTTTGTAAAGAAAGCAGGGTGCATTGTTCCACGATAATATGCTTCCCAATACAATTTTGTGATGCATGCTCCATTGATAACATGCTCCAGTGACAATGCATTCCATTGCACCCCAAAACACTCAACATGCTCCCTCAAGTGGTGTACTACGATGCTTTGCCATTATAAATAGATTGTTACGGATTCGCGCCCGCCGGCGTGCTGACGGCCACG
>BROF01007009.1:13407-27879 GCA_024346535.1 Eptatretus burgeri
TTAATTTGGACACATTTCACATTTCTTTGTCGTTGTCAGCATTCGTGATCAGTGCTCCAGTGCCTCGGGGGAGACCACATTGCGTGTCTGACTGTTGGGTGACAGGGTGCTGAGCTTCACTGCGCTGCTGGTCCGAGAGGCAGTCACATACAGCTGGCTGTGGGAGAAGCACGGGACAAAGAGGTCAACACGAATTGCCTTCTACATCTGACCTTGAGCCTTGTTGATCGTCATCTCAAAGCATGGCTTGCAGGGAAACTGGAGTCGGCGAAACTGGAAGGGCAGCTCGGAGTCTGATGGAATGAGCGGGATCCTCAGCAGAAGGACGACTTCTCCTTTGTATGGTCCACAGGAGATGGTGGCCTCAATGACATTGGCATGCAGGTGGGTTATGATGCAGCATGTGCCATTGGTGGTCTTGGGTGGCTCCATGTTTCGCAGGATCATGATGGGCACACTGAGTTTCAGCTTGAAGAGGTGTGGTGGCATTCCTGACAGCTTGAGCGAATTGAGCAGCTCAACAGGGTAAGTGACTGCCTCCTCGTTGCAGATGGCACTGTCCACAGACTTGTAGATCCTCTCATTGCTGGGGAACTCTCCCATGAGCCAGTTGTTGAGCTGGTTGACATTGGTGTTCAGCGGAGAGGGAAGTGTATGCTCAGCCAGCCACTCGGACCTGACTCCATTTGTGGTCAAGCAAGGGTAGACTTATGCTTTGAGCTCCTTCAGTGTGGAGACGACCTTGCCCAGTCCAGGACGAATTGTGATTGTGTCTGGTTCAGCTGCAAATGGGATCTGTCCATTGCTAATTTCCAGGAGCAGCTTGGAGAAGTTTGTGGCCCCTTCATCGCCAGACAGTTGAGCTCGCACGTTGGTGGTCAGGTGCTTGACAGTCACATAGCGCCACAGGTGGGACGTCTTCAGGCTGACGTTGACAATGTTGGATCTGGTGCCTCACTTGACCACTGGAAGGATCTGCCGGAAGTCTCCGCAGATGAGTGTGGGGATGCCTCCCATGGGTTGCTGGGCTCCTGTGATGTCCTGCAGTGTGCAGTCTTCAACTTCATAGGCTGACTTGTGAGTCATCGGGGCCTCATCCACAATGATGGCAGGAGCATCCTTGATGACCTTGACCAATGCTATTTCAGGCTTGATGCTGCATGTTGGCTGCTCTTTGAGATACATGTCCGGTGGGATCTTGAAGGTGCTGTGCAGCGTTCGTCCTCCCTGGAGCAGTGGTGCGGCAATTCCACTCGATGCAGTAGCAAGAGCAATCTTGCTTCCTGAGCGAATCTTTTTCAGTAGTGTGTTAATGATGAAGCTCTTGCCTTTGCCTCCCGGTGCATCGAGGAAGATGATGTTGCTGCTCCTGTTGCCATTGATGATGCTAACTTGCTGCACCAGTTAAAGGACTGCATTGTAGACCTGACGCTGGTCATCTGTCAGGTGCTGTTAGAGGTTATCAGCCTGGACAGCCAACTGCTCTTGGTTGTAGTCCACTTCCCTCAAGTACTCTCTCTCTCTCGAGCTTATCTACTGTGCCCCTCTCTCGTGTAGGTAGGTCATATGAACTGAGATGATGACCACCCATCATGATCACCTTGTCCTCGAGGGAGCAAAGTGCAAGGTTATAGACCTCCTAGTTGTTGTCTGCATCAGGATTGCCAACATTGTGACGGTGCTGGAACAGGTAGTCTTCAGAGAGGAGGTCATGGAACTGATCCCAGAGTGTGCGTGGATTGCTCGGGAAACAGGTAGTGAGGATGACTGCCATGAGACTCCCGATGTTTGGTGCAGACTGGCTGATGCCTTCCTCCTCCATAGCAAGGTAGAGGTGCTGGTCATTTTCCAGAAGTCCCCTTGTGAGAAAGACTTCACGGAAGGACAATTCCTGGCCATCCACAGTTTTCAGAGCAGTGAAGGAGGAGGGGCCACAGACTTCAGTCAGAAGTCGAATGTAGTAACAGTCACCCTGCCTCAGACTGATACTGTAGATGCGGCCAATTTCCGGAGCCTTCCAGATTGCATGTGGACCTTCAACCAACTCTCCTTGCTTGCAGCGGGCCCACTTCTTGTGCAACTTGTCCCACGTGTAGTACTCAAGCACCTCGTGGTATTGGGGTGTCTTGACAAAATCGTCATGACTGCAGGGGTCGAAGAAGGCAGTCAGCGTAGTGGCTGGCGGTGGTCGCTGTGCCCTCTCGACGGCATTGTCCACATTGAAGTAGACTCGCTGGCCATTTGAGGTGGACGGCTAGGCCAATGACTGGAGGGAGATGCTCGGAAATTGGGTGCTTCAGGATCCTCCAGACTGCCTCGCTGTTGCCGACGTATTGTGCATTCTGGAACTGAGCTACCTCATCCACTTGACATTTTCCGGCCTCCTCATTGGCTCGCTGCAGTTCAAGCACTGCCTGATCGGTCCACTTGGTGACATACTTTGTGATATACTTGATGCTGGAGCAGATCTCAATGTTGATGTGGCAATTGAATTGGTGGAGGAGGAATGGGTTGTAGGGTACCACCCACTGGTTGGTGACTACCTGTACCACCCATTTTCCCTGCTGGCGCATCTTTATCTCACCGGTGTGACCACCATCTTCTGGCTTGAGATGGCGATACTTGGGGTAGCTGTCATTTCCTTGCTCAGTGATCTGCAGGAATGGCTTTGGGAAATCATTTGAGCACTTGCGGTCCTTCATGCAAGGGCTGCTCTGGTTGAGGTTTCCGCATGGACCGTGGATCATGTGTGCCATGACCATCTTGTGCAGCAATGGATCTTGCTCCTTATCGGGAATCTCAGCACTGATGACCAGGTCAATGTCTTTGGGCTTGACCTTGTCCTCTGGAGCGACCCACAGGAGGATGTGGGCATGAGGAAGACCACACTTCTGGTCCTCAATGGTGTAAGGAAGGCTCTCATCTTCCCAAAAGCTCCCATCTTTAGTAGCTCCATGAGCTTCTTGTTCTTTTGGCGAAAGATACGGGCAATGATGTCTGGGCGATCGTGAGGCTCTTGCCCTGGCAGGAGGTTTTCCTGGACCTCGGTCCATTTGGGTTTTGTGGTCATTGTGATGAAGAAGTCAGGTCTTCCCATGCGATGCACATAGGCCATGGCATCACTCTGTTTCTCATGCATCCACCTCGGCCCACCGGTGTATTTTGCTGGAAGGACCACCCTTTGTCCAACATTGCGAGGGTCACCATCGCTGGCCATGAAGCTGTCACGGAGGTTGTCGTAGTTATCAGCAAGCAAGTTATTTTGCTCCCGGCGAATAAAGCCCAGTCGCTCTGTCTCGATCTTGCAGTAGACATCGACCAGAAACTGCTGAAAGAGTCGTCACATCTGCAGTATGTGGTTGCCCTCTCTCACCATGATGTGGTTGCAGTAGTACTGCAGCTGCGTGAGTTTTCATCCATCCTGTCCAGTAGCAGTCCTGAGCACCAGATGGATGCTGTAGCCATCTATTCCATATGGGAACACTATGGGATACTCGAGTGCATCATAAGATGCATGCAGCTCACTGATGCCCCATCGTGAAGTCTGACGACAATGTCTCTGGATTCTGTTGGCTCATTGTCCATTAGGATGGCGACTTCTGGTGCAGAATGGGCATTGTCATGGCGTGTGTGTTTTCCTTGCAGTCGCATGTTCTCTCTGATGATAATCTGGCGCTCTTCAGAGTTTCCTCCTTCTGCAAGTACATTAGGCCGGGGGCCAGTGGGACCTACCTTGCACCACCCCCTGTGACAATTTTTCACTGATACCACAGTGTTCATATATATCCCAAGTATCAGAAAAAAGATGTTCCCAGAAAAATAACTCATTTGCACTATGCTTTATTAAGCGGTTTCCATGGCAACCAATCAAAAATAGACGCATCTCACAAAGATCGGCAAAATGTCAATATCTCTGTCAAATATAAACATAAAATCACAAAATTGGTGTCAAATTAAAGCTTATATATGTACGTATTCAAATATATTTTGTTTATGCGAATTAGCTCATTTGCATATTCATTAAATTTGACCGAAAGACAATAATTCCCACAAAAATGCAAGAATTTCCATTTTCTTTCCTTGTAATTAACACACATGTCAGTTTTTTGTCAAAAAAAACATTACTTAAGTGTTGCCAGATACAAGCCAGGTTAGCAAAAATATATTAAAATGTTTCAATTTTTTAAAGTAGGCTAATTAGCATAAAATACAAAGCACAATGAAGCGTTCGAAAATCATGCGAAATCAGATTAATCAATAGAATTAATTACCTGGGCCTGATATAATACATAACTGTGACTTATGATGTCTGTTGGTGTTTAAGGGAAACATAACATTTTCTGTTTGAGTAAAAGTAGTGGAAATAATTTAAATGCATTGATATGCTAATTAGGATCCGCCATTATGGAAATTCTCATTTTCGTAAATATCTCAACTTCTGGTACGTGGAAATTTGTAAATGAGGAATCTACACATATGTTTGGAGGGTCAAGGGATAATGTGAACATATTTCCTTTGTTGTCAGAGATGTAGAATAATGTTTGGATAGCTTAATTACTTGCAAAAATGGAAACAGCTTAATAAAGCATAGTGCAAATGAGTTATTTTCCTGGGAACATCTTTTTTCTGATACTTCGGATATATATGAACACTGTGGTGTTCTTCTTCTTCTTTCGGCTGCTCCCGTTAGGGGTCACCACAGCGGATCATCCGTATGATCCGCATATATGAACACTGTGGTATCAGTGAAAAATTGTCAAGGGGGGGGTGCAAGGTAGGTCCCACTGGCCACCGGCCTACATCTCTTGCAATCTTGAGCTCACGGACCAGATGGTTATTCTCGTGAAACCACTTTGTGAGCATCTCAAGGATGTGTGGTTTGATTCTTCTGTGATTCCTGGCAGCCAGCTCCTTCGTGTGTGAATCCAGGAAGTAGACCTGTCAGAACTTTGGCTGCCCCTCTTCAGGCAGGAGCAAGCTGCCAATGTGGTGGAACACTTGACCTTGGATCCGGAAGCTCGGGTTCCAGCCCTGGACTTCAGCTTCTTTGTGCCCGAAGCTCGTCATCGCAAAGCTGCCATTATATGTCCGAATGTTGTCAAGGAAGTGCTTGTTGAGGGGACCTTCACCTGAGAGAAGTTCCTTCAGCAAGGGAGGAAGGGCAGGAGAGGGCTCAAGGACGACCTTGCCATCGCTGTAGTGCACACCCTTGGTCTCTCCCTTGAACTTGTAAGCAGAGCAGTGGGTGCAGACTTGGTCCATTCGGCCGGTCTGCATGAGTTGTTGGATCAGCCGGGTCATACGTGAATGTCACCCTGTTGGCATTGTTGTGCTCTTGTGCCCGGGCCAGTGCTCGTGCTTCTGCAGTGCGGTGACGCATTGCCTCAAGTCTTGCATTACACTCTTCCTCAGTCTCATTTGCTCGCCGCTGTTGTTGTCGATGAACCTGTTCATTCAGCCTGGCTGATCACTCCTCTTCATTCTCATTTTGTCGCTGCTGCTGTTGCCACTGTGCCTGTTCATTTTGCCTGACATCTTGCTCCTCTTCAGTCTCCTGTTGTCTCTTAATGTGTTTTCGCTCAGCTGCAGCTGCCTTGGGACCAATGGAGCTCTTCCTTTTTATCTTAAATCAGAAAGTCAAATTTTGATCAGAAACTTTGTAAATGTTCACTGGTCTGTCCATCCACTGGTCTGTCTTTATCTTATTTTGATCAGGTTGTGAATAAAAAAGTCGCGATGCGGAAAACAATGGGGAACAAAGTTTTTGTTGCATTGATACCAGCACTTGATCTTACCTAATTTGAGTGTGCTGAATTCAAATCTGAAGTTAGTTTCTCTCTGTAAGCTCTAGATTTTTTGCAATCCACCATTATCAACATTTATATGGTAAGTTACAATTTGTATTAAAAGCAAATTTATATTGAACATATATTTTGCAATTCAACATTTTCAACATTTATTGGGTAAGTTACAATTTGAATTAAAAGCAAATTTAAATTAACATATATTTCGACATAAAGAGATAGGTGATTCAGAACAATTGATAAAGCCGCTGTCACACCTTGACAATTTAGCCAGCATATGCCGACGCATATATCGAATAATAATATGAGTATTTTTAGACTTATGAGTAACTTACAAGTAACATGTGTCGACGTGTGTCAACGATCGCATAACGTGCCTACAACTTATGGCCAGCGTATGCGGAACGTGTGCGTCATACGCTGGCATACGTCGAAAAATTTTCAGCATGCTTAAAATTTGTCGACGTACTCGTCGTACTACGACGTATGCCAGCATGCTTCAGCGTGCTCTTAACGTATACAAAACTTACCCATAATGTATTTGACGTGTGCCAGTGTATTCGGCAATTTTTTTTATACATCGGCATATGCTGGCTAATACGTCAAGGTGTGACAGCGGCTTGACACTTCGATGTCTAGTGCGGTTATGATTTGAATCGTCGAGCCGCAGCCTTTTAATAGGCTACGCCACGCGATCGTCGGCGATATGCTGCCGCGCGCTATGCATAAGTTAGACTATCGTTGGACATAGGTTGTGAACGCCGACAACACGCTAAGCATTCGTTGGTATAAGTTATCTATATTTTATCGAAACGTTCTGTGTACGTTACTAATACGATATGCATACGTCCAACTCATTATGAATACGCCCAAAACTGGAAAAAAAAACATCAATAGTTCAGCGTACGCCAGCGTTTTACATACATTCTGATATGTTGCCATACGCTGGCTAAAACGTCAAGGTGTGACAGCGGCTTAAGGATGGAATGCAAAGTTCAAATAGGTCCTATTCAGGAAAGAATTTGTGCTTGTAGCTCTTGCGTTTGTGGACTTCCACAGGGCAATCTCGTTTGATGCTCCAGCAGTAGTCTGCCATCATATTGTGACGTCCACAGGACTTGAACGGTCCCGCCAACGTAGGATGTGCCGAAACGATGGAGGCGGTTTATTTTTTTATAACCCGAGGATGGCGGTACTGATCGCTCTCCAGCAAACGGGACGAGGAAGGTGGCACGAGTCGCTTTTCATTGAGTTAATAGTGTTTATTTTTCTAACAAGAGCGATAATAAGACTCGGCAAGAGGAGGGATCCGTGGGCGATTCGACGAAAGGTGGGGTGGATTCGGGCATGGGGAAAAACACAAACAATTTCAATGGATGTACAAATCTCAAACCCTCGAAGGCTCCAGGTACACACACACACACACACACACACACACACACACACACACACACACACACAACGTAGCTAGTGGTCAGGCTTGCCCATCGTGTCGACGTAAAAGTCACTGGATTGGTGCCGGACGAGCTGGCGTTGCGTCAGTCAGGGGCAGGAGATATGGTGGTGCAGAGGTTCCGTCAAACCTTCTGTGCAGAACCGCGGTTCCCGGCCTGTGTGCTCCAACCAGCCACTGCGGTGTTGTTCCTGGTGGTGTCGACCTGGTGTAGGCCCAACACTGCTCACAGCCACCAGGGAGCCAGTTCTAGCGCCAAGATGCGAGCAGGAGAGGGAGGCAGGTCTGCCCACCGTTCGGTTCCGTACTCAGAGCCAGCAGAACTCGAGAGCCAACCGAGGTGAGGCACAGCAAGGCCACGAGACACGACAAATCCAGGAACGAGCAAGCGCAGCCCGAGAGAGCTCTGTGGTGCCGCCTCGACAAGAGCTTCTTTCTTTCTTACTCCTCCTCCTTCCTCTCCCAACCAGATCGTTTTTACACTCAAGAGTCCTCGTCACTTCAAACGGAACCCCTCATTGGTCCCCTGCCTGTCACCTTCCGCCAATCGTCATCCAGGGGGGCGGAGCCATCCGCAGCACCGTTCTGTCACGTCACGGCAAGCCTACAGGGAATACTAAAAGGGAATATGCAAAAACACTGACCCTAACCCGTCTCCCTATCTAATTACATGCCAATTATCATTTTCCCCTTAAAGAAATGAACATTTACTAGACAATTTATCACCACTGAATTGCTACTTATTACATCGAGATCCTGGTACAACTCGAACAGCATGGCATACCTAATTAAACATCCTAATTACCCTTTGAATGCATACCCCCCCCTTCGACGTAACACTGCCCCTCCTCTGGTACCGCAGCTCCTGCAAGATATATCACAGACACTACCGTACCAGCCTTAACACTTACTGACTCACACCTATTTAATCGAACGAAATAAAGTAGGAAGGGCAATGGGCAGCGAGCCGCAGCTAACTTACCTATCCTGCTTAACGTACTACCCCCTTATGGCCTTATCCTCGCCTAAACAATCATTCATCTCTTTATTTTTTTAAATTTTATTTAATCACATGAGAGCACTGAGCGAAGTTGGCCTCCATCCTCTGGATCATCGCTCCTGTCCAACACTCTTCCAGTGATCTGGGGAGGGGAAACAAAATGTTCCACAAAAACACATCACTTATACTTTACATTCCTACTCTAAGCCTTAACGACACTATTTACGGGATATTTACATGCGACCGCGTCCCCCAGTGGATGCTAATATACCCAGCGTTACCTGGGGAGCCAATTTTCATATTTGCTTCACCCCAAAATTATGCGGACATCATGCCCTTGCTGCACATGTCAAGTTGTGCGGGATCGAGTGGGACTCACACATCTTCACAACACTCACACCATGGTCATCATCACATTTCTAGGTCATGGTCCCCATTTCAATGATTGTAGGCTAAATCCCGTCATGGCCATGGGGTGGGTTACCACAAGATGATGGGGGCATCTCAGGTGCAACCGTGCCCACAGGTAAGCTTTAGTCCAACCCAGACGTTTCTCCGCCCCGCTCCCTTTGATTCCCACCGCCTGGTGGCCATCAGCTCTATCCCCGTACAACACACTGGAAGGGGTCTCACTGGCTCCTCTGGCCTTCCTGGGTCGCCAAGGTCCTACCCGCCTTGGTCGCCCAACCAGACCCTCTCCCAGTTGCCTCCAGACACTGTCACCATCAGCCACCAGGGGTGAATCTCCTTGAAGGGGGTCGCAAATCCCGCTCACCGTGAGCCTCGGCAATCCCTGCGGGCAAGCACATCATCCCCACCCACAAAACCCAGATGACTCCCCCCACCCCATCGGCCTTACATGTGACACTTGCATTTCTAACACTTCACCGACCATGACCTTCCCAGTTACCACACCATGTCCAATAAAAAATCAATGTGTGCACCATACAGTTCACTTCTTACTTGAAACAACTCACACAGCACTCTTCCTCACCCGATCCACGCACTAGCCATTGGACAGCCACTCGTGCCCGCTTTGTTACCAATTACCCACTGTCCCTATTGTCACTCTAAAACCCAGCAGAACTTACAAACCCATGCCAATTTTCCCACAATTCATTATTTTCACCAAAGGAGGGCACTTCGCCACAATCTCACCAGCCGAGCATGGCCCTGTATGCTCAGCCCGATCTAGTTTCCCCGACCCCCGACAGTGATCTCCGGACTCAATCTAGGGAAGGGCACCTCGGATAGACCTGGCGGTTCAGCAGGAGGATTCATCCCCGGGCTTAAAAGTCTATTGGAAGGTCTCTCCATCGCCAGGTACCGGCAGTAGCGTTGCACGTGTCCTCTTTACCCGCACCGGAAACAACTCCCCATAAAAGGCCCCCGTGCGTATTGGTGTAATGTCTTGTCCGGTTCCGGACCCCCTCGGCCATAATCAAATTGCTCTATTGGCTGGGCTGGACCCCGCTGCTGCGGCGCACTTACTGCCGAACTACCCCTTATCAAACTTGACAGCTTCTGGCAAATTTCCTGAAGCAGTTGGGTAATGCCAATTTCTCCCAGCCCCCCTCCCTGATCCCGAATCTCCGCCTGTCGGATCGTAACCGCTGGCCTCTCGGGCACCTGACCCGGCCGACTCCACGAGGCCAGCCTGGCCGCGTACTCGGCCGCTCGGTGAATGGTGGGTGGATCCTGTAGTTCCACTAGCCCTCGGACTTCAGGGTCCGGAAGAGCAGCTAAAAATTTCTCTAGTGCCAGTCTGTCCCACGCCTCAACTGTTAGGTCCCGATACGTGATCCTAACTGATTGGTAAATGTCCTGTGCCAGCTCCTGCACTGTCTCGCCCGACTTTAATCTGCGGTGCTGGAGCTGGGCCCGCACCAGATCATAGTCTGCTGCGAACCCAAACCGACGGCTCAATGCCTCGCAAATGTGGGAGCTGGTCAACATCCCCTCCGCGATCACGTTTAACACATCTGCGGCTGGTCCCCGCAATGTTGCCACCAAATTCCCTGTACGTTCCCGCTCATTCCACCTGTTTAGTCGGGAAATACACTCAAATTGCGTCAGAAAAGCTTCAAGGCTCCCTGACCTGTTAAAATTTACCAGGGGGATCACTTTCCCGGTGGCCCGCTTCCCAGTTTCTCCCTTGTCCGAATCCAGCCCAGGGATCAAATACCCTTGTGGCTGCGTATCCAATTTCGGAGCCCCCTGTGGCCAAAGATGTTTTGTGGTGAGGGTCTCATGGGTCAATTTTGCCTCCTGTTCCAAACGTTGAATGGACCGATTCACCTCTTCCCGCAGGATCTTCCCGCAGCCTCCTCCAAGGCTCCGTCGCGAGTTTGTAGCTGCTCTTCAACCAACCTGGACACTCTACTTACAAATCAAGGCTCTACCAGGCCTTTATCCAAGTCTCCCTCTTGGCTCATAATTTTATCTTGTTCGTCCAAACGAGCCTCCAATCCTTTTACCTCCTCCACCAAATTCATCCCTTGCTTCCTCAGCTCTCCCCACTCTTCTACTTGCAGCTGCATATGAGCATCCACACAGGCACAATGACTTTCCAGGCCTTCATCCACTTTGTCAATGTTCGTTGCATCAATTTTATCTACCAATGTTTTCCATTTATTTTCCCCTCCAATGTAATTTCTACCTTTGTTTCCTCCAATCTATCCTCGAATTTACTTTGTATTTCCCCCAATTTAACATCCACACACTCCTGCATCTCAGTTTTCATTTTCTCCATCTTTTCCCCTAATTCATCACTCATTAAATCAATCCGTGCACCCAACTGTTCCCCCATTACCCCCAATTGATCTGTCATTTCTGCCCCCTGTGCCATCATTTTTGCCATTTCTGCCCCCTGTGCCATAATTATTGCCACCTGTGCTGTAATTTCACTCATTAAACGTTCCAACATTGTCCAGATCGACATCGCGCCAGTTTCCGGCGCTGCTGGCTCCATTACGGGAGATGAAGCACGGTCCCCGCTCGGAATGGAGGAGGTTCCGATCCTACCCCCGTCTCTCCTTTCTTCCCCCGACTCACTGCCAGACACGTGGCCTTCCTCCTCAAACATCTGCACATCTGCCATGGTGCAGAAGTCCAGTTTGCCGCCAATTAATTTAAATTTGAAAAATCCTGTCAAAATTTTCCCGTGCTCGCGCGCTTTTCTGAAGTAATTTTATATTCCAATTTGTGGCGAGATTATAATCTTGATATATTCTCCCGATACCAAATATAATTTAGAGGGGTTCGAATATCCCACTCCTGACACCAATGTGACGTCCACGGGACTTGAACAGTCCCGCCAATGTCAGATGTGCTGAAACAATGGAGGTGGTTTATTTTTTTATAACCCGAGGATGGCGGTCCTGATCGCTCTCCAGCAAACGGGACGAGGAAGGTGGCACGAGTCGCTTTTCACTGAGTTAATAGTGTTTATTTTTCTAACAAGAGCGATAATAAGACTCGGCAAGAGGAGGGATCCGTGGGCGATTCGAAGAAAGGTGGGGTGCATTCAGGCGTGGGGGAAAACGCAAACAATTTCAATGGATATACAAATCTCAAACCCTCTAAGGCGCCAGGTATACACACACACACACACACACACACACACACACACACACACACACCATAGATAGTGGTCAGGCTTGCCCGTCGTGTCGACGTAAAAGTCACTGGATTGGTGCCGGATGAGGTGACGTTGCACCCGTCAGGGGCAGGAGACACGGTGGTGCAGAGGTTCCGTCAAACCTTTCGCTTTGACCCGCGGTTCCTGGCCTGTGAGCTCTAACCAGCCACTGCGGTGTTGTTCCTGGTGGTGTCGACTTCCTGGTATAGGCCCAAGAACGCTCACAGCCGCCAGGGAGCCAGTTCTAGCGCCAAGGTGCGAGCAGGAGAGGGAGGCAGGTCTGCCCACCGTTCGGTTCCGTACTCAGAGCCAGCAGAACTCGAGAGCCAACCGAGGTGAGGCACGAGGCACAGCAAGGCCACGAGACACGACCAATCCAGGAACGAGCAAGCGCAGCCCGAGAGAGCTCTGTGGTGCCGCCTCGACGAGAGCTTTTCTTTCTTACTCCTCCTCCTTCCTCTCCCAACCAGATCGTTTTTACACTCCAGAGTCCTCGTCACTTCCAACGGAACCCCTCATTGGTCCCCTGCCTGTCGCCTTCTGCCAATCGTCATCCAGGGGGCGGAGCCATCCACAGCACCGTTCTGTCATGTCATGGCAAGCCCACAGGGAATACTAAAAGGGAATACGCATAAACACTTACCCTAACCCGTCTCCCTATCTAATTACGTGACAATTATCATTTCCCCCTTAAAGAAATGGACATTTACGAGACAATTTATCACCACTGAATTGCTACTTATTACATCGAGATCCTGATACAACTCGAACAGCATGCCATACCTAATTAAGCATCCGAATTCCCCTTTGAATGCATACCCTCCCCCCCCCACAGACGTAACAATATTTTTGTCCCATCGCACTTGGTAGCGCTCTTCCATCGTCATGATGTCCTGATGGAAGCGCTCTACCTGTTCCTCACTTACTCAGGGAATTGATCAAGGTGACGATTCAGGAAATGGAGCTTGACACTCATGTTGCACCCAAGATCATGAAAAGCCCACAGCATTCTAGTAACAAGAAACTCATAGTTATCTGCCTTTTTGTTACCAAGAAAGTTTTGTATAACTGCGATGAAAGACAGCCATGCTGTCTTCTCCTTGTCATTCATCTTCCTAACAAATTCCTCATCACGTACAAGGGCACGAATTTGAGGTCCATCGAACACACCGGCTTTGATCTTCTTGAAAGACAAAGCAGGAAAAGCAGAAACTATATGTTGAAAACATTCACCATCAGTACTCAATCAATGCCTTCATGAACTGTTTCATCAAGCCGAGCTTGATATGGAGTGGGGGAAAAATGTTCTCTCGGCTGACGATTGGATCATTCACAATGTTTGGCATCCCTGCTTCCAGAGTTTCACGGATGGGCCACTCCTTCTGTCCTTCTGGATCCAGTGTTTCTCTCGAGCTCGGCTGTCCCACATGCAGAGATGGCATGGAAACTTTGTGAAGCCTTTTTGTTGACCAAGGAGAACGTTGACCATTTTCAGGTCCACACAAATGATCCAGTTGTGCTTGTGATATTTCAGTAAGTCAATGACCATTTTTATGTCATTATGTTCTTCCCACAAATGCACTGAGTGACTAACTGGAACCGCTCCATAACCATTGCCATTGTGCAAGAGAATACATTTGAGGCTGTGCTTAGAGGTATCCAGAAATAATCGCCATTCTGTTGGATTATACGAAGTAACACCTAATTGCCTGAGAAGACCTGGGATATCGTGGCAGTAAACAAACTGCTTGTCTTCTGAGAAAAGGGCAACAAAGATCTGGTCCCGCTTTCGGAAATATGAAACATTTGCAGTGGTCAAGTAGATTTTTTTTCTTGCAGCCTGGAGGCTAATACCTCAGCTGCTTTCTTGGAGAGCCCCAAATCACGCACTAAGTCATTCAATTCTGGTTGGCGAAACTGCTGAGCGGCTGATGACTGTTTGGTATCAGATGAGGAGGCTTCGGATTCTGAAACCATTTCTTGAAGCCCGTCATCACGACCCTCAGGCTCTTGCTGATCATGTTCACTGCCTTCATCTTCAGATAAGACAAAACCATTAAAGACTGGAACGGGGAGTTCCTCAGAGTGCGGAGTAGGTCAAATTGCTGAGGGCATACAGGGATAGGAGATCTTTTTCCGGTTTTTGTTGCCGAGAACCTTTGTGTTGACCAGGCAAAAATAGAAGCCAATGACATGGTCCTTGGGTTCTCGCCAAACCATGGGAACTCTAAAAAGCAGACCCTTTCGTTTTCCTTTCGTCCCGTCACGAAACATTTCCTCACAATTATGACAGACAATATGAGGAGCCCATTTCTTGTCTTGGTCTTCAAGGGGAACATCAAAATAGGCTTTATAAGCACGCCTTACAAACTATGTTATATTGCGCTTTTGATGAAGTAGTGTGTAGCAGCCACATACATAACAGAATGCATCAGGATTATTTACACATTTAGGTCTTATTGAAGAAGCCATGATCAGATCTGAAACAAAGAAAAATATAAAGTTAAAGAATAAATATATATATATATATATATATATATATATATATATATATATATATATATATATATATATA
>BROF01007010.1:0-17695 GCA_024346535.1 Eptatretus burgeri
TTACTGCACTCGCCCCATCGGACACGCACCAGTGGGAAAAATGCTGGTGAATGCTGAGACCATGGCCTACATACGGCCTCCGTGGCAGTCTGCGTCGACCGTGTGTCCACCGTGCGCTACCGCTAGAGATCGGAGTATAGGTGTTTGGGACAGTGCCGTTGGGACAACGTTGGGACAACGGAGTATAGGAACAACCAGCGCCATCTGTATATAACCTGGTCCACAATCTATATGACAGATATGAGATATGATATACATATGAAAAAGATCTGGTATATATAGGCCTACCCACTCGTTACCGTCCGTCTGGCCGCACATTCGCCTTAGGGCCCACCTGCGGTCGCCTTGCGGGCACCTGGAGGCTACCTTGCTTCTGCCTTGAAAATTCTCTGGTCGCCGCAGGGACGCCCTAAGGTCACCGTGCGACATCAAATCAAAGACCGTACGGCACCCCCACGTTTTCGGTCTCCACAATTTATAAATACCCCGTGTGGCTCCCCAAAAAATAAAAACACATGTGACTGCAACACTGTGTGACTGTGGAAATACTGCGGCCACCCTATAATTGCTCGTGGCCGTTGATTTTGTAGACCCTCCGGCCGCCGAGCCAAATGTGACTTCGGCTTTAGTACGCACCTCATGAGCTCGATGTGTGTGCTGAACCTGTGACAATATTTAAGGACAAAGAGCTTATTAGGGAGAAGAGGAATTGAGTAAACAACTGTCATCGAGTAAGGAGATACTCAAGTGATTAATGGTAAAAATGGAAAAGTAATTTTTGTTTTTCACAAACTGAACAAAAGTTTGTTTATCACCTTGGGATAGAAATTATATGGAACAAATATTTCGACCAGTCACCCTTCATCAGTGGAAGAGGGGATGTGCGTGGATGGAGAATGATAAAGTAAGGGACCGGATCCAGATACAAAGGTTACATGTGGGATAAGACAGGATTTACATTTTCTTGGGGAAAAAGAAAATGATGAAAGGACTGGATCAAAGATGAGGGGTGAAAGATCTGGGGTCAAAGACCAAAGGGAGTGATGCCATTGATTGAAGGATTCCAATAACTGAAGAAAAGGCAGTTAATTAATTAAGAAGAAGGTTATTGGAGAAGAGGGAAACAAAAACCCAGAAGAGATATAAAAGAGGAAATTATGACGTCACTGTCATGACGTCACTGTCACCTTTCGCTTTGACAAATATAGTCAAAAAACATTGACACCCTCACTTCTGTCCTTTGGAATCCTCTGGTAAAGTTTCTCGAAGATAGCTGAAAGCGTTCACGAGTTATCACACTCACAAACGAGACAGACTGACATATGATGAAAATTTTCAACTTTCGTCATAACGAACAAACTCAGATTGGGATGAAAACGAAACGTCCATCGACCTTCATTGAAGGAGGATGTAACGATGATAAGTGAATGAAGTAGATCCATTAAATGAGGAAAAGTTCAGGTGAACTAAAGAGAGTTAATCACATTTTGTAAGAGTTTGGTTAAAAATCCCCATTCTCCAATCGGTGAACTCGCGCCTCGAATTGTCCAACACATAGTGACGACCTGTTGAACCTCCTTTGGACAGAACCTTACCTTATCCCATGAAAATATGGTTATTGTATTTATAACCGTGTCAGTTTGAAATGTAGTTTTTAATATCATCACAATATATTTATACTCATTATACTTCATGGAGTGTGTGTGTGTGTGTGTGTGTGTGTGTCTGTCTGTCTGTCTGTCTGTCCTGTCTGTCTGTCTGTCTGTGTGTCTGTCTGTCTGTCTGTCCTGTCTGTCTGTCTGTCTGTCACGCTATTCCTCCAATTCTGGGCCAGTTACATCCAGACTTGCTACATAGGATCAGGTGAACCCCAATTAGTGTATCAGGGTGATTTTATCTGTACCAGTGGTCTTGGGGGTAGGGTGGGGAGGAGACGGTATGGGAGGGGGTGGGACACAAACTCTCGATGAAAATATGAATTGTGTTTCGCCACCTCCAGGTGGGGGAGGGTATTACAAGTCTCCATCTTAGTGCAGGATTCCTGTTCCCACGTTTTCCAGTGCACTGAGGTGTTTTGAATTATGTGGCGACAGGTATTTGTAAAGGTATTTTGAACGACACATTTGAATAAGGATATTAACATAAATCCCCTGATGGCTCCCATACGGTTTCTCGTATTTATAATATAATTACAATATTTTATACGAACATTGTGAGATTTGTTTGAAAGTGAAATTTTCGTGCGTTTGAAAGTGCGTAAAAATAAATTTTAATTTATTAATGTTGAATACAAGATTAATGTATAATAATTTAAATAATCAAACTCATTGTCCCTCCAACCTCTCTGTGTCTTTGTCTTTGTCTCTGTGTCTCTGTCACTCTCTCCCTCTCTCTTTCTCTCATCCTGTTCCAGGTGGGTTGAAGGTTGTGGTTCCATGGGAAGTGGGATTTGAGGATGGTGAGGATGTATCTCTTCCCTGCACCTTCACCTTGGATGATAATTCTGAACCAATTGATCTGAGCAAGCTGGAGGTGGAATGGATAAATGGTCCCACAATCCTCACCTATAGAAATCGGAAGATTGAACCAAGTTCTTGGTACAAGGATCGAGTGATGATGAATGAACAAAACCTGAGAAATGGAGACGCGACGTTGATTCTCCACAATGTGACTGAAGTGGACATGTTAACATGTATTGTTACATACAATGGAGAAACTCGGAGGGATACCATTCTTTTGTGTTGTGAGTTTCAGTTCTCCCTTTTCTCACATTCTGGATTATTTATCTTCCCCCATTTATTGCAACATTTTGAGGATTTTTGTAAAAATATAAAAGTTTATTTGTTTGGACAATGAGCTTCTTCTTCATCTTCTTCTTCTTCATTTGGCTGCTCCCGTTAGGGGTCACCACAGCGGATCATCCGTCTCCATTTCGCTCTGTCCTCCACATCTTCCATTGTCACACCAATCACACGCATGTCCGCCCTCACCACATCCATAAACCTCCTCTTTGGCCTTGCTCTTCTCCTCCTACCTGGTGGTTCCATCCTCAGCATCCTTCTCCTGATATATCCCTCATCCCTCCTGTGCACATGTCCAAACCATCTCAATCTCACCTCTCTCACTTTGTCTCCAAACCGTCTTACCTGTGCTGTCCCTCTAATGTACTAATTTCTCATGCTGTCCATCCTCGTCACTCCCAACGAGAATCGCAGCATCTTTAACTCTGCCACCTCCAGCTCCGCGTCCTGTCTTTTTGTCAGCGCCACCACCTCCAAACCATACAACATAGCTGGTCTCACTACCGTCTTGTATACTTTCCCTTTCACTCTTGCAGATACCCTTCTATCACAAATCACTCCTGAAAGTCTTCTCCACCCACTCCATCATGCCTGCACTCTCTTCTTCACTTCTCTACCACACTCTCCGTTACTTTATGCCAGGTGTTGGCTTAATGGTTAGGGTGGTGGGCTTTGGCTCCGAGGGTCCTGAGTTCAAATCACGCTCAGCTGTTGAAGTAATACCAGGTGGGGTTAACTCGGCCTGTCATCCTTCCGAGGTCGGCAAAATGAGTGCTAGCATGCTGGTATACTGTGTCGGAGTGGCGACCCGTCTAGGATTGTGTTCAATAGCCAAGGAGACTGCTTAAGTAGAACCAACACTCTGCACAGAGTATGGCCCCAATCTCCTCCTCCTCTCCGTTACTTTGGACAGTTGATCCCAAGTATTTAAACCCATCCACCTTCACCACCTCAACTCCTTCCAACCACACCATTCCGCCACCCTCCCTCTCATTTAGCACATGTACTCCATCTTACTCCAACTGACTTTCATTCCCCTTCTCTCCAGTGCGTACTCCACCTCTCAAGGCTCGCTTCAGCCTGCTCCCGACTCACGACAGATCACGATGTCATCCGTGAACATCATAGTCCATGGAGACTCCTGTCTGATCTTGTCCATCAACCTGTCCATCACCATTGCAAACAGGAAAGGGTTCAGACCCAATCCTTGATGCAATCCCACCTCTACCTTAAACCGGTCCGTCATTCCTACCGCACACCTCACCACTGTGACACTGTCCTCATACATATCCTGCACCACCCTCACATACTTCTCTACCACTCCCGACTTCCTCATACAATACCACAACTCCTCTCTTGGCACCCTATCATAAACTTTCTCTGAATCCACAAACACACAATGTAACTCCTTCTGACCTTCCCTATACTTCTCCATCAACACTCTCAAAACAAACATTACATCTGTAGTGCTCTTTCCTTACATAAAACCATATTGCTGCTCACAAATAATCACCTCTCCTCTCAACCTAACTTCCACGACTCTTTCCCATAACTTCATGGTGTGGCTTATCAACTTTATACCTCTGTAGTTACCACAGTTCTGCACATCACCCTTATTCTTAAAAATCGGTACCAGTACACTTGATCTCCACTCTTCAGGTATCCTCTCACTTTCCAAGATATTGTTAAACAATCTGGTTAACAACCCCACTGCCATCTCTCCTAAACATTTCCATGCCTCCACTGGTATATCATCTGGGACAACCGCCTTTCCACTTTTCATCTTCTTCATCGCTGTCCTCAATTCATCCTTACTAATCCACCGCACTTCCTGATTCACTATCTCCACCTCGTCCAACCTTCTCTCTCTCATTTTCTTCATTCATCAGCTCCTCAAACTACTCCATCCACCTTCTCAACACACTCTCCTCGCTCATCAGCACATTTCCATCTGCATTCTTTATCACCCTTACCTGCAGCACATCCTTCCCAGCTCGGTCCCTCTGTCTGGCCAATCAGTGCAAATCCTTTTCCCCTTCCTTTGTATCGAACTTCTCATGCACCTCACCATATGCCTTTTCCTTAGTCTTCACCACCTCTCTTCACCTTGCGCCTCAACTCCTTGTACTCCTGCGAACTTTCTTCATCTCTCTGGCTATCCCAATTCTTTTTCGCCAACCTCTTCCTCCTTATACTTTCCTGTACTTCCTCTTTCCATCACAAAGTCTCCTTCTCTTCCTTCCTCTGTCCAGATGTCACACCAAGTACCTTCCTTGCTGTCTCCCTCACCACCTATGCAGCAGTTGCCCAGTCATCCCACACCTCTTTTCCACTATCCAACACCTGTCTCACCTCCTCACTGAATTTCACGCAACAGTCTTCCTCCTTCAACTTCCACCATCTGGCCCTTGGTTCAGCCCTCACTCTCTTCCTCAACCTCACCACCAAAATCATCCTTCAAACCACAATCCGATGCTGTCTGGCTGCTCTCTCCCCTGCCACCACCTTACAGTCTCTAATCTCTTTCAGTTTGCATCTCCTGCTTAAGACGTAGTCCACCTGTGTGCCTCTTCCTCCACTCTTGTACGTCACCCTGTGCTCCTCCTTCTTCTTAAAATATGTATTTACCACCGCCATTTCCATTCTATTTGCAAAATTCACCACCATCTGCCCTTCCACATCACCATCTGTTGATACCGTATCTTCCCATCACCTCATCATCTCTATTCCCTTCCCCAACACACCCATTGAAATCTGCTCTAATCACCACTCTTTCTTCCTTGGATACACTCTCCACTACTTCATCTAACTCACTCCAGAAATTTTCTTTCTCCTCCATCTCACACCCCACTTGCGGGGCATATGCACTGATGACATTCATCATCACCCCTTCAATTTCCAACTTCACACTCATCACTCGGTCAGACACTCTCCTCACCTCCAATACACTCAACATAATCTTCCTTCAGGATTACCCCGACACCATTTCTCCTCCCATCCACACCATGGTAGAACAGTTTGAAACCACCTCCAATGCTCCTCGCCTTACTCCCCATCCACTTGGTCTCTTGTACACACAGAATGTCCACCTTTCTCCTTTCCATCATATCAGCCAACTCTCACTCTTTGCCAGTCATCGTAACAACATTCAAAGTTCCAACTCTCACCTCCACACTTCTACCCTTCCTCCTCTCCCACTGCCTCTGGACATGCCTTCCCCGTCTTGTACTCCTCCTTCGCCCGGCAGTGACAGTTTCCACTGGTACCCTGCTGGCCAACAAGACCGGTGGCGGTCGTTGGTAACCCTGACCTCGACCGATCCAGCATGGAAATCCGGTTTATGATCCGCATATTGAATTGGCACAGGTTTTATGCCGGATGTCCTTCCTGACGCAACCCTCCCCATTTATCTGGGCTTGGGACCAGCGCTGAGAGTGCACTAACTTGTGCAACCACAGTGGCTGGGGTTTGGAGTACGATACCCTTTGTTATTTTTGATTGAAATTTGGCCGAAATAAGGCTGAGAGCCACTAAATGTGAAGGGCTGAAAAGAAAAATAAGAAGAGGAAAAACTGGCAAAACCTTCATCTCGTGCTGAAATAAGGAAACCTCGTCACAAGACCACTGTGCAGGAGCGGCTAACTTGGCCAGGCAGCCTAAATAACGTGGACATCCCTAAAAGCTTTCCCTCTCTTCTTCTCTTTGCTTATTTAGATTCATTGTGATGACTCCAATTCAGTATTTCGTGTTTCATTCAATTATGTTTAATTAGGGTGAAGATATTTTCTTCAGAAATGAAAAACAATAAAGTAGTAAAAAGTTAAAATAATTATTTTTGTGAACCCAGACTGTTCACATTTAGTGAGTGCTCCATGATGTACAAATGAAATTTTTGGGTTGCATTGTGTGATTATGAACCTTCTCTTCTCCACTTATTACAGTGAGACACTCAAACCTCTTCAGTTCCACAATTTGCTCAAGGGTTCAAATTGACAGTACACCACCATTACAAATCATCCTCCATCATGACTCCTGGACATTTTAAAATCATCCACCATCCATACTCCTGGTCCTTTACAAATCATCCTCCATCCCAACTCCTGGTCCTTTACAAATCATCCTCCATCACGACTCCTGGTCCTTTACAATCATCCTCCATCCCAACTCCTGGTCCCTTACAAATCATCCTCCATCACGACTCCTGGTCCTTTACAAATCATCCTCCATCCCTCCATCCCCTTTACAAATCATCATTAGATGTATATCAAAGTGCATTATTTATCTTCTCACTTGTGTAGATTGTGGATTGCAATGTGTTGGTAAAACTTCTCATTGTTTACATCAGAATTTGAATGTACATAGGTCTGTTGTATCGTCTGGTATTAAGACATATTAATATAATCATTTCAATGAAGTTGGCCATGTTTTTAGTCATTGTTCTCTTCAAATTTTCGACTCAGTTAATGTTAATAAGTTTGATAATAAAGAGGAGTGTGATGGAGAGTGAGGATGCAAAGAGGATTTTTGGATCACGACACAATGTGCGATCTATCCTTTGGGCCTTAATGACAGGGCACAAGGTCCTGGGTGAGTTTCTCAAGGTCATGTTTTTGGAAACGAGTATTTTGCTAATCCAATCAGAAGGAGACCCAGAGGTCATGGGCATCGTAGTTGGTGTCATGCGGCTCCAAAAATGGAATTTTCAGGGATAATTGATAAACTTCAAGGTTTTTATGAAGGAAAAGTTTTTCATGATTTTTATGTTCTTCTGAGATCATGTTCTAAGCAGGTCTTAGCTAATATTCTCCGGAGTTTAGCAGGTTCGTCTGACGTGCGCGTTTTTGATCAAAGCTTTTTGTAGCAGGTTCTGGTGAAGAAGTCCACCCCCAAAGTTGCTCGGTTCCACGAGTTCTTTGTTTGTGATTTTTTTCCCAGCCAGCAGGTAGATTGGCTTCGGCTTCATTCTATTTTCAGGGATACTCGTGTAGAGAGTTTATAACCAGATAAAGTTAGGGAGCGAACCCCATTGAAGGTTTATTTCACTTTCACTAAGACCATAGGACAATCCTTATTCAATTTTGGTAAATTTCTTAAAACTCATAGTATAGATTTAGTAAAGGACATTTTGGAAACTGACTGTGCATGTTTGTCTTCCCCTTTTTTATGTGGTTCTTGTGGATATGTAGTAACTGGGGGATTTGAATATAATTGGTGAGAGTGAAATTGTGGATCTGATGAAAATGAGAGTTAATATAGGGAACCAGTAACTCAACCTTCGATTTGCATTGGGTCTTCAATTGTGGATTCTGTCTCTAATTTTGTTTACAAAATGTGCACCAAGTTGAAGTTATCTGTAAACAGGTTCAATGCATGATTTAACAGAGTTGTGGAAGTCCTGGAGAATAGGATTAAGTTTTTTCGTAGTCGGGGTTTCCTTTCACTGGGTCGCTCTAAACCAGTGTTGAACAAGCTGAGTGTTTATAAAGACATTCGGTATCCCCATGACAGCTACGTAATAGCTCCAGCGGATAAGGCTGCTAATAATTTTGTTGTGGTTTATAAAAGGTTTTATGTGGAGGTTTTATTAGGAGAGTTCAGCATTGATATGGTTACTTTCACTAGTATAGGAAATAGTGTTGTGGAGCTGGGTATCGGTGGCGAGAGCAACCGCTACATGGAGCTGCAGAGTCGACTCCACTGAACACCCGGAATTCAGATCGTTACCCTCGGATAACTCCGGAGGTACGGGTCATTTACAGGACCGTGAATCGTTAATAAATCAACCACGTGGTACAGGGTTATTTGCCAAACTTCAAAATACGTCGAGGCCCACGTGGCAAGCCACCGTGGGATTCACACCCTCGATGGGGCTCGAACGGGACGAGTTGTTTCCGTGCTAGACCCGTGCGTAACCCGAGCAGATGGTTACCGAGGTCCCGTCAGTCCAAATGTACATCGACAGCAACAACAGCCTTTTTCATCACTCAACACGCACCTTGCTAAACCAATGAAGGAAAGGACGAGTATGAGCTGAAACGTTCAACAAATGGATCATTATTTACAATAGGTGGGGAAGGGAACACACAAGAGCAGAGTTAAACTGACTATAAAGAAATGAAATCATGTACAGCACAAGCACTTAACAGTTCCTACCTAAAGACGGGCCCACAGACAGACGCACACCCAAAAGAAACGGACCCAAAATGGTCTTTATTATCCCTTCGACTTGGAGGGAAGTCGAGCTGAGGGACGAGAACGTGGCAGGCTACCTGGCCGCGAGCGCGCGGCTGGGCGTCCACCCCCCTCCCAGAGCTCCGGTCGCCAGAATACGGACCAGGGCCGCCAGATGCAGACCAGCGCCAGCGACGAGATGTGCTCAGACCAGCGCCAGCGACGAGATGTGCTCAGACCAGCGCCAGCGACGAGATGTGCTCAGACCAGCGACGAAATGTGCTCAGACCAGCGCCAGCGACGAGATGTGCTCAGACCAGCACCAGCGACGAGATGTGCTCAGACCAGCGCCAGCGACGAAATGTGCTCAGACCAGCACCAGCGACGACATGTGCTCAGACCAGCGCCACGACGAGATGTGAAGCGAACCAGAACACACACTCGAGAAGACGTGGTGCAGATTGTTTGTTCTCTGTTCCTTCGTCGTCTTTCGGGCGTGGTTCACTCGTGCGTGGCCTGCGCCTATTGGTCGATGGTCGGCGAACTCCTTCGCATCTTCCTGAGGGGCGAGAGCAACGTCAGGTCCTTGTGAACTCCGCCCACGTACGTGCTGACACGCACGTAGGCAATGGCGTCGGTGTGAGGAAGCGAGTTGAACGCGTGCTGTTGTAGTTATCGTTGATGTAAAAATAAAAGAAAACCGTGACTATCAAAATAACTCTGCAGCGCATGTACATTTAATTACCAATTAAACAAGGGAAAGGGAGCGATCTATCCACATTTACTTATCGAAATAACTGAGCTATGGGGACCTGAATGTCTGTGTGCACAAGGCTTCCAAATTCATAACAACAGCACTGAAGTTCTTTGTCATAAGTCACTCTCAGATATTATCTCTGAGCATAAGGAAGTTTTCGTTAATAATTTCAGTAATATATATGTATGTATGTAAATCTTTGTATTCCTCGACTTTTTTGGATTCCTAAGCTTCATAAGAACCCATACAAGTATAGCTTTATCGCGGGTGCCTGGCAATGTTCCACCAAACAGTTATCGGTTACAGTTAACTCAGGCTTACAAGTTGTTGGCGAACAGTTCAGGAAACCTCAAGGTGCTGAATGAGGAGTTGGAGCTGCTGGGATTGCGGGTTTCATTGGTCAAAATAAAGGTCCAGCATCGAGGTCAAGGAAAAGTCGAGGAATACAGTATCAGCTGTGGATGTGTGGACATGTGGCTTATCTTCCTGACACTGATCCTGCTCACCAGATTCTCTCAGCGAGGGAGCCTCATGAATGGAGGAGGCCAATGGGCTGACTACATGCCTCGTAGTTACAGCAGGTTGATCAGCATCTCAAGGGCCAGGCATCCTCCATCCCTACTTCTGGTCATTTACTAATCATTCTCAATCCCAAATCCTGGTGCTTTTCTCGTCATCCTTAACCCCAACTCTTGGATAAACCTCAATCCCAACTGCTGGTCCTTTACAAACCATCTTCTATCCTTACTCCTTGTCCTTCACAAATCAACCTCTTTCCTTACTCCTGGTCCTTCACAAATCCTCCATCCCTACTCCTGTTCCTTTGCAAATCATCCTCCATCCTGAAACCTGGTCCTTTCTCCCTTTATTAACCCCTATCCTCCTCCACTTCCCTCCTTCCATCTCGACATCAGTTTCATATTTTATTCATTCTTTGCTCTTCCCTGTTCATTCATCCCATTGTTGACAATGTCTGTTGTGCTTCAATCCAGCTGTCACTGCACTGCCCTTTCCCGTTTGTCATCTTCCTCTTCCATGAGCCTCGACTTTGTCAGCAGAAACTAAATCTTAACTTCTCACTATAAAACAAAAATGTGCTTCAAAACTTGGCAGGGAGTCAGAAAATGAAATCAATCCTTTTGATTAAATCAGAAATTAAAGGTTCGTTTAATCCTGTCCAGAGGATTACTGAGTAATATTGTCATCAGGAGGAATTTCATGATTACATGTCAAACGTTTTAATTGTGAGTTCATTTTAATCAAATCCTGTTGTTTGTGTGTTTCAGATAAATTGTTTGTTCACTGCCCCGAGTTCATTGTGGCTTCAGCTGGTGAAGAATCTACCTTCACCTGTGACTTCTCTCCGAGTTCACGTGGAGTTCATGATTTCATTGATTCCCACGTATTTTCTATAGAGTGGAACAAAGACTCCAACAAACACCCAATTGCTCGTTTTTCCAAAATAGGAGAACATTACATGGACGGTTTGAGAATGTCCGTGTCCAAAGTACATCATGGAACATTTTCATTAACAATCAAATCTGTGAAACCTGATGATTATGGGAATTATACCTGCAAGGTGTACCACCCTGGGTATACCCAAGGTTCTGCAGCTACAGCCCTGTACACGGGTAAGTGTCCGTGTTTACCGTGTACCTCAAGTGTGGATTAGAGGGGAACATGGTGAGGGTTAATGATTCATTTTCTCATCACTCTGAGTTCAAATGGTTATTTAATCAAAACTTCAACCAGAAATGTAAATGTGATATATTTATTTATTTGTACATGGATTGTTGAACTATATTTAAAATGATCTATTTATTGTTATTCAATTACTTGTGATAATCATTCTATTTCACCAATTGCAAAACGAAATGTGAAGAAACTTTTCCTCATTAATTATTTATTTCACACATTAAGTAAATATTTCTTCTCGTTCAGATCACAAGACTCATTGTGCACAAGGACCCATGATAAGTGAATAGAAAATAAACTTATATATAAAAGTTTCAACTACAATCTCTCCATATATCTTCTATCTCTCTATATATTACTAAAACTCTCATCTTGAATGTATATATGTGTGTACGTATGTTCCTGAAATACAGCCAAAACGGTACACGATAGCACAAAAACTTTCAGCCCACCCTACTCATCATTCTCCTGCGGTGTGCAGTATCAAGTTTCGTTCAAATCGGGCAACAAAATTTTTTTTTTAAAAATCAATTCCCGATTCAGTCAAGCACTCTTCAGGAGAATTTGATCAATGCAAACAACCTCAGCGGTATAGTTCGCTGGAGCTTTCTTTTGTTTTTTTTTCATGAAATGATTGTTTAAAAAATCTCAAACATTTGGTATGGACAAAGAACGATTTATTTTCAAGCATAAAATAAACAAGGCCATTTTGATCTCATACTTCCATGTTCATTAATAAATACAATTGTGTTTAGAAGATGACGCACAATAATTCATTCGACTTTCTTTTCTCTGTTTTTTTTTTCACATTGACGCACAATATGAAGTTTCGTTCACATCGGGCAACAAAAAAATTTATTAAAAAATCAATTCCCGATTCAGTGAAGTACTCTTCGGGATTGTTTGATCAATGCAAACAACCTCAGCGGTATAGTTCGCTGGAGCTATGTTATTTTTTTTTTTTTTTTGAAATGATTTTTTTATCAACCGCTGTCACAACAGGAACCCAACGGGTTCACGAGTCGTCTAGTTGTATTTAAACTTTAGTTATTCCACACAGTAGTGGAAAGATTTAATATGACATTCTTCTTCAGTCATGTGTGCCACAAGGCTGTGAGCCAGCCAGCATCATTGGCTGAGGGTGCAGCGATGTTACTGATAAAGTGCCCTCTACTGGTTAGGTCACGATTTGTAATTTGTTTTGTGATTTGTTCAGGGTACTGGCGACAGCTCACCTTCTCTACACAAAGAACAAACACAGTGGGAGCTGTAATATCCACCCACTAACGCTTGCGGATGAGATGCCATTTAATGTCAATCTGAGAATTAGCACACACATTGATGAATCACCCAACCTGCAAAACACTGACTGGATGACCATTTATAGATGGGTCAGAATTCGAACCCAGGCTAAACAGCTTTGAGGCGAGTGTGTGTCCCTCTTAACTACTGTCAGCCATTAGAATCAAAATAAAACAAGGCATATGCATGTACGTGTGTGTGTGTGTGTATGTGAATTATCCTGGAATGGCCTCTGTGTCCCGATTGTTTGAATAAAGAATGCAGCTTGCCAAGACTTTGAAGATTAAATCAATTTTACTTCATTTTAAAACACTCCAAATGCGACAGTGAAAACCATGCTTTCTCCACATACAACCACCGTCTAGCCAGACAGAGAATAACTTCCCTCACCCCTTCCAGCAGAGATGACGCAACACATTTGCGGAGCATAAATATACATGAGGCAAGACATAGGTGGAACATAAATCTCCATGTTACATTCAAAGTTTGTTAAATCACACTCCTCACCTGGTTTCTATATAAACCACTAGCCTGGTGTTGGCTTAGTGGTTCGGGTGGCGGCTTGGGATCCTAAGGTCCTGAGTTCAAGCGCCGTTGGCCACTGAATTAATACACCATGGGGTTGACTCAGTATGTCATCCTTCTGAGGTGGGCAAAATTAGTACCAGTGTGTACTGGTAAAGGGACACTGCATCAGTGACAAAGTTGCACTTTCAAGAAATGATAGCTACCCTGGAAGCTAAGCTGCCATACGCAAGAAGAAGAAGAAGAAGAAGAAGAAGAAGAAGATATAAACCACTACAGCAATTGATTGAGCAAAGATAATTACCTGAACATGAGAACCGGGATAACAACCTTGGCTTGAAACAGTCAAATTGACATTGAACATTATCAAAAAACAAACAAGCAGTCATAGACTGGTACCTACGAAATCGTCAACTTGACCTCTGACCTTGTCTCATAAAAGCTGTCTCGAGAGAAGGTAGCGACGCAAACCAGAAGTTTCTACGATGATTCTGTACCAAACCTCTCATAAAACATCCGATTTTTTTTATCAGAATTTCGACAACCGAGTATTAAGCATACTTAGCCATTACCAAAAGTGAAAACAGGATTGAAATTGACTTTAAAACGAGCACGTAATGCCGTGTGTTACAATCCCCCTCATTCGCATAATCTTCAGTTAAGCCTCAGACACGACACCCGACATAAATCTCATAAAACATCCGATTTTTGACCAGAATTTCGACAACTGAGTGTTAAGCATACTAAGCCATTGCCAAAATTGAAGACAGGATTTAAATTGACTTTAAAACGAGCACGCAATGCCGTGTGATACAACCCCCCTCATTAGCATTATCTTCAGTTAAGCCTCAGACACGACACGCGACATAAATCTTATAAAACATCAGATTTTTACCAGAATTTCAAGAACCGAGTGTTAAGCATACTTGGCCATTACCAAAAGTGAAAACAGAATTGTGATCCGAGTTAAAATGAATCGTAACGTCGACCGAAGCAAAAATCTCCATTTCTCCACGCAATTATTCAATATTATTTTATCAAAGTCACAAAACCGTAATATTCGGCCATCCACCAACAATCTTTACATAATCTGACGGCTTAGCGAGTCAGGCATGCGACGATAACCTTTATTGGGATAAAAAATGACTTTTAAACACCATCTTTATCGAAAACACCGTCAGCGCGCACACGCAAAACCTTTACATGACTCAACGCCGCGTCTGCTCGAGCGCGCTGCACCACGTGACGAGCCGTGACGCGTTGAGTGAAATATTTTTTATACAATCTTAAAACGTCTCCAAAACATCCGATTTTTACCAGAATTTCGACAACCGAGTGTTAAGCGTCCGAAGTGATCGCAAAAAAACGAAGACAAAATTAAAATCGAAGTTAAAACGAACTCGTAACGTCGACTGAAGCAAAAATACTCCATTTCTACACATGAATATACAGAATTATGTTTGACCTCACTGTGACCTTGACCTTTGACTGATTTTGACCAAAATCTAATCAGCGCTAACCATCACCCTCCTGAATCACGTGGTGTAATTTGACATTGGTCGCTTCTTCCGTTCTCGAGTTATCGTGCCTACAAACAAACACACAAACACACACACCAACAAACACACAAACAGAGGACGGAAGTCATCAATATACTTATGAAATCTTTTGATTTCGTCAGTAATAACCCGACTAGATTGTTCATCATATACAGTCACTAAATTAATGGACCAGACTAAGGCTAACAGATTGGGGCATAATGGAAAATAACTAAAGAATATGAAGTTCACAATCAATAGAACACAATGAAGGAATTCACTCTCCCCCTCTCGTATAAGCAGTACGACCTCAGTTACTGGTCAGAGGTAGAAATGGGGTTTGCCGTCCTTCATGGTGTGGATTCACACTTTACGAGCCTGACTGTCTGTGCTGGGAAATGTCTCAATCACACAAACACAGGACCAGTCGTTCCTGTGAGCATCTGCCTTGAGGAGAACAATGTCACTGACATAAAGATTGTGTTTCTTGACTTACCTCCACATCTGGGGGCTGCAGCTTCGGAAGATATTATTTGTGGCATCGTGACCAGAAAGTATTCGTGAAATGCTGTAAACGTCGCCACTGATCGCCAAATATGTCTGGAGGATGACAGAAATCGCCCAGTGGTGCAGGAAGAGGTGTGGTCTTCATGGTGAGTCGTACCACTGGTGTCGATATTTCTGACACGTTTGGATCTGGAGACACTGGTACAAGGAGACGAGCGATGACAATAGCACATACCTCCACGAGGAAGGTGCTAAGGAGCACATGGGTGAGATAAACTTTTGTCTCCAAGAGAATCAGGTTCAGGATTCTACGACAGACACCAATCATTCGTTCCCACACCCCACCCATATGCGACACGTTTGAACTTCCACTTCGAGGAACGTGTGAAATATTGTTCCCAATGAATGTTCATGTCTCGTCGCTAATACGGCGATGCAACAAAACTCTGGATTGTTAACCAACTCCACAGCACACAAAGTCGGTTTAATAGGTAGTTCAGAATCCCAGAGAAATCTTGGCCCAGACAGTCACAATGACTCCATCGGGTCAGAGGCGATTATGGAACGAGTGGCCAGGTCTGCTGGGTTAATGTCGGTTGTGACGTCGTTCTATTGAGACGTCGTTCTATATACTTTTGTGGATACTTTGAACACGGTTGACCACAAACGCATGGAAACGCCGTGATTCGTTGTTTAAACATATATGCGAGCACCACACGACTGTCCGTGTCGAAAGTGATGGGGTTGAGTTCGATGTGGAGCTCGTCAGTGATAACTTCGACCGATTCAACAGCCAGAACAGTGACACAGAGTTCTAAACACAGAATACTTGTTTCTAGCGGTGCCAATACCCCAAGGAGACTATTGACGAGTTCTGGACCAGGAAGTGGTTCGTTATTTAGCGAGACATCATGATAGATGGCATTGCCATCAAACACCACACACATATGTTCAGGTTTTCTTGGATGGAATGTATAAAAATGAGGAAGATACCATCATGGTCGTTTTCCCTCTGTTTCTGGTTCAAGAGGCTCAGCATGTCCTTTGGAAGAGTTTAGCCATGAAGTCCATGTACTGCAGCTTAAGGTCTGGTTTCTTATACAGAAGCTTGCAAAGGGACTTTAAGTGGTTGATTACAAGAGATCGATTGTTTGGAAGTTTTAAATTGTCTCTGAAGGGTAACGGAGCCACCCAATTGCCATTGTCATTCCTCATGAATCCATCCTCCAAGATTGTGAGAAAACGGTTGTCTTTTATGGAGCGACCCGGCTTGTCATCATTCCTTGTTCGCTGATCGACGTCACTGTTGACCCCATCGTTTTAGGCTCTGTGGTCGCAGGATCTCCTGAAGAGGTGACTGGAAGGTAAGGGACGATGTCGCAGGATGACGTCCTTGATGGTGTCACAATTAGGGTATGGTGAGCAGACTTATGGTCTTCCATTTTTGAGAATGTGGGTGTGATCAGCCTCCACTTTCTCAGGGCTATGGACACCGTCCAGACATAAATCACCAATTACCACCCATCCAATGTCCATACGCTGTGCCCACGGAGCATTAGGTGATTCTTTCTGATATTCTTTGAACTTAAGCAGCTGAGGAGCACCTCGTCCAATGAACAACAAGATGGTCGCTTCTGGGTCAGGTTCGGGAAACATTTCAGCAATAATACATGTAGGTGAATGGAGCCTTGTGACCTCCAGTGTTGGAATCTCGGAGGAATTACAAGGAATAGCATTACACTCGGTTAACTCCCGGAGTGGCAAGTGGATGATTCCATCAAAAGATCCGATGACTAAATTCCTGACACACCAACCAATGGCAGCCATAGTTCCAGAGCAGGTTTTGAGATCATAGGGGACTAAATTATTTGACACGATGAAGTAGTCAGAGTTTGCCGTGGCCCAGAGACCAATTTGACTGGTCATCCAACACAGCATAAGTTTTCAGAAAGTTTTAAATAATTTTAGCTGTTCATCGGATGCCAGCGGTACTCCTCTGATCATGTTCTAGAAGACTGCTCGCCATGTCCTGAATTGCTCAGGCTTATTTTGAAACGAAGTCTCGATGAGACAGATCGTTTACACAGTCCTGCATGGTCGGCATCACTGTGGGCGTGATTGATGGCTTGACGTCTCGACCCAATAGTGAAAGGCAAGACCCTGGTAATGTTGTTGCCGGATGTGATTGTTTGTCCTTAGAGCATATGCGGGTTGTGTGGCATGTTGTGGCAGAACCTGAAACGAGCAGTTCATACAAGAAAGCCAACAAAGATATCTGAGTTGAAGCAGTTCTGTAAGGATCGGAATGGGCAAAAATTGTTCAAAGCCGATGTGCAGTACTTATCAAGAGTTACAGGAAACGTTTGGTTGAAGTTATTGCTGCTCAAGGGGGTGGTAAA
>BROF01007011.1:0-22487 GCA_024346535.1 Eptatretus burgeri
ATAAATAAACCGCCTCCATCGTTTCGGCTCATTCTACGTTGGCGGGACTGTTCAAGTTCCGTGGACATCACAATACTGTTTTTGTCAAAGGATTGTAGGTCAGATTCAATGCATAGTAATGAAAGTGAGTTTAATCTGGTTTGTCCCAAAGTTGATCTTAGGTGATTCTTCACCCTAGATAGAGTAGAGAAAGACCTCTCTCCTTGACAGTTTGTAATGAGGATGGTAAGGAACATTCTTCCCAAGATACTAATGTTTGGAAAGGCAGTTGTCAAAATACCATCTTTAGACCTCAACAAAGTGGAAATGTTTGTCACTGACCTGTCAGATTCAGAAGACAAAATGTCTTTAAACTGCAAAAATTCATCTAAAACAGATGCTTCCAGGTCACTGGAATAGGTACTGACAAGGAGTTCCAGTTGAGCTTTGAGGTCATCATAGTTCATAAAAAGGTTGTCAGCTTTGGAAGTGATTGGAGTTGTGCAGCTTTGGTTTCTTTTAACTTTCTCTTTTGTGAGCCACTCATATATTTCTTCTGGAAAGACATAATTAATCTATCTCATGAGAATCCCCAAGATTCCAAGAATAATCTGTAAGCATAAAGTAATAATAAATTAGTTCAAGTCAAGTATAAGAGATACCAATATAACAAAATAAGAACACAAAAACACACCTAATATAACAATGAAGTCCACTAAATACAACACGTTATGTCTATAATCTGCAGATAGATAGATGGTGGGAAACGGGCAATTAAAATTGTCCTGTTATATTTTTCGTCACCTTATTTTATTTTATTAATTATACTATAGGGCCTGCTAGCCTACTCCTTGGCCGATCAGAGAACCCACAAGTCCCCGGTGGGCCCCCAGTTACTGGTGGGCCCTCGGCCAATGGCCTATGTTGCCAATTGGAAAATCCAGCCCTGGGGCGATGCACCATTGTGTGCCGTCCATCGGAAGAACGTGAAGCCAAAGGATCCGTCTGCAAGCGATGGTCGTTTATGGACGTTACACCTCCATGTGAACGTCAGACCTGGCCAGTAGTAGACTTAGGGCAACAACGTTCCCCAGCCGATCCCACAAGGTGGTACAAATAATTGAGGCCGTTAAAGTAGTAGGAGTAGTCGTTTGCACCACATACTGAAAACCACAACCAGAACCGCTCTCGATATCGTCCATTTTTACAGCGCGGCGACATCGCGCTGTTATATAATTGGCTATTCTGTCCTGTATCTTTTGTCACGTCTTCTGTCACACTTACGGCCGCGTACGGCCCTTTGATCTGAGGGCTATAAATAGAAATTTGTCCAATGTCGCAACTCTTCCCATCATGCATGCTAATTCACCGTGTCTACATTTAAATTTTATAACTGCAAAATTGTTTCATCATTCTTAACCTAGACTTTACTGCCTCCAGGTGCGCGATATCGAAGTATTCGCTTCTTGTTGTTCATGTCAAAAATACGCAATTTGGTATCTGTCTGACTGATTTTTGACCGCGATACATTCGGTGGTTACTTATCCAATCACAACCAAACTTGATAGGAGGAGAAAGGGTCATACGTTGGAGGTTTAAGCGATTTAACTCCCCTCCCCCCCCCTTCCATCCCCAAAGAAAGGGCACAAACTCCGTTTTGAGGTGTATAATAGGTTATCGTGGCTTTCATGGAGAACACCTTCTCGACGTAAAAATTATTATAACCACAAACATTTCAGTCAATTCTGTCCAACGTTACAATTACATTTTTAAACAGTCGCTCTTCAACTGAAAGTGGTTTCGAGGAAACTCGACGTGATTAAGGCATTCTATTATACTTTACACATCTCTCTCAGATGAATGGATCAGTCGTCTCGACTTGCTAGGCCTCGAGGTAAGCGGTAACGATCTTTAGCTAACAAAGCTTCTTCCATGAGTCTTCGCGCGTCATTGATGGAGGTTGTGGCGATTTAACTTGTCCCCATCCCCAAAGGGTTGTTTCGCCTTGGGGTGGGGAGTCCATGTTCAGGTGGAGGCTGTATTCGTGTTAAGATACTTAAATGGGGGCGTCCTTCCAAGCCCGCTCTCGTAACAAAACCCCCATCAACCTTCATGATTATAAAAGCATAATATTAATGTCATTACAAAGCAATGTCCCCCCTCCCCAAGCCAAAGGGTTTGTGTGATGTGCGATATTGCCCGACCCACAGCCTCATGGAAGCAAATTGTACTTTTGCGAAATTAGAATGGTGAGGCACGCTTTCCAAATCTCCGTCATCAGGAGAATGATTGAGCAACATATTTTATTGACCTGATAAAACATGTTATAATGCCATGCATGGTCTGATCCTTTCAATGACATAATCTAACATGTTATAATGTCATGCATGGTCTGATCCTTTTAATGACATAATCTAACATGTTATAATGCCATGCATGGTCTGATCCTTTTAATGACATAATCTAACATGTTACAATACCATGCATGGTCTGATCCTTTCAATGACATAATCTAACATGTTATAATGCCATGCATGGTCTGATCCTTTCAATGACATAATCTAACATGTTATAATGTCATGTATGGTCTGATCCTTTCAATGACATAATCTAACATGTTATAATGTCATGTATGGTCTGATCCTTTCAATGACATAATCTAACATGTTATAATGCCATGCATGGTCTGATCCTTTCAATGATAATTTAATATGTTATAATGTCATGTATGGTCTGATCCTTTTAATGACATAATCTAACATGTTACAATGCCATGCGTGGTCTGATCCTTTCAATGACATAATCTAACATGTTATAATGTCATGTATGGTCTGATCCTTTCAATGACATAATCTAACATGTTATAATGTCACTGCATGGTCTGATCCTTTCAATGACATAATCTAACAAGTTATAATGTCATGCGTGGTCTGATCCTTTTAAAAACATAATCTAACATGTTACAATGCCATGCATGGTCTGATCCTTTCAATGACTTCTAACATGCTATAATGTCATGAATGGTCTGATTATTTGAATGACCTGATCTACCATGTTATAATGCCATGCATGGTCTGATCCTTTTAATGACATAATCTAACACGTTATAATGTCATGCATGGTCTGATCCTTTCAATGACATAATCGAACATGTTATAATGCCATGCATGGTCTGATCCTTTTAATGACATAATCTAACATGTTATAATGCCATGCATGGTCTGATCCTTTTGATGACATAATCTAACATGTAATAATGCCATGCATGCTCTGATCCTTTTAATGACATAATCTAACATGTTATAACGCCATGCATGGTCTGATCCTTTTGATGACATCATCCAACATGTAATAACGCCATGCATGGTCTGATCCTTTTGATGACATGAACTAACATGTAATAATGCCATGCATGGTCTGATCCTTTTGATGACATAATCTAACATGTTATAACGCCATGCATGGTCTGATCCTTTTGATGACATCATCTAACATTTTATAATGCCATGCATGGTCTGATCCTTTTAATGACATAATCTAACATGTTAAAACGCCATGCATGGTCTGATCCTTTTGATGACATAATCTAACATGTTATAATGCCATGCATGGTCTGATTCTTTAAATGACATAATCAAATATGTTATGATGTCATGCATGGTCTGATTCATTCAATGACACGATCTAACATGTTCTAATGTCATGCACGGTCTGATTCTTCCATTGACCCGATGCAACATATTATAATTGCATGCACGGTCAGATCCTTTCAATGACCTGATCTAACATGGTCGAATGGCATGCATGGTCTGATCCTTTCGATGACCTGATGTAACGTTTTATGTCATGTATGGTCTGATTCTTTCTCTGTCCTGATGTAACATATAATGTCATGTGTGGTCTGATTATTCCGTTGACCTGATGTAACATATTATAATGCCATTCCCAGTCTGATTATTTTAATGACCTGAACTAACATGTTATAATGTCATGCATGGTCTGATCCTTTCAATGACCTGCTCCAACATGTTGTAAGGTCATGTAATGTCTGATCCTTTCATTGACCTGATCTAACAAGTGATGTCATGCATGGTCTGATCCTTTCAATGACCTGATGTAACATATTGTTACGGTCACGGGTACCGAGTGTATTATGAGGGGGTTTAAACCCTGTTTGTCCTCGGAAGAGCCGGACCTGGGGCCACTGCTCATGATTAACTTTGTGGTACAGTGGGTTGCTTTAGAACCACGAACGCCAATTAGTTAACCATGAGTTCCAGTGTCCACCTTCTAATTTTGCCGTTTAACTAGAGGTCACGTGGTTTCCTGAACGGGGAGCGTGCCCTCGGCAAAGCACCAATCTTATCTTGATTAGATCTGAATTAGGGCGACCGAGCGTTTAACCGCTGGGGCGTGCCAACTATTACAGGTTAATTCGTTTGGTAATTACCTCCCAGTATATCTAGGTTCGGATAATGCTGGATCAATGGCAGGAAAAGACAAGCACGGACAGGTTGGAACGTCGACAAAGGAATTTATTAATAAGAAAATAAATAAAAAGAACTTTTTATTTCCTTGTGGTAAAAATAAATACATTCCAAATCGATCAAAATGATCGCAAGCAAATAAATAATTAATCAGGCACTGATAGAAAAAGAGTCAAAGAGCAGATGCTTATCACCATGCCTACCCTAACAATTAAACACCAGACAAGGGTACCCAGCATATCATTAGGGGTGTAGAGAAATCCAGTCTCGCTCACCAAATAGAAGTCGTCATACATCAAATAAAACGTCCTGAAACGTGTGAGCTTACCTTATCCGCTGCCAGCGCTCGGCCTTGCCGTGCACCCACTCGTAAACAGGCTCGAACACCAACCGACGTCACCCCCAAGAATCAGGAACGCCAAGAGCAGGTCTTGAGAAGAACCAGCATCAACGGTCTGAGCGTCACCCACCGTCAGTAGCAACCAGGGGCCACAGCCGAAGGACAGCTGTTAGGGGATGTGAGAAGCTGAGGCGCTGTGAGAAACTGTAAGGCTGAAAGAACATCACCAATTGTCGCCAGCTCAGCAACCTTCTGACTGGAAATCGACGAAGCAACCGTCTGACTGGAAATCGACAAAGCAACCTTCTGACTGGAAATCGACGAAGCAACCGTCTGACTGGAAATCGACAAAGCAACCTTCTGACTGGAAATCGACGAAGCAACCGTCTGACTGGAAATCGACAAAGCAACCGTCTGACTGGAAAGCAACGAAGCAACCGTCTGACTGGAAATCGACAAAGCAACCGTCTGACTGGAAATCGACGAAGCAACCGTCTGACTGGAAATCGACGAAGCAACCGTCTGACTGGAAATCGACGAAGCAACCGTCTGACTGGAAATCGACGAAGCAACCGTCTGACTGGAAATCGACGAAAATAGCCATTGCCCAGCTGACAGACTGTCGCAAAACTGACCGTCGCCAACTCACTGACACCAACTGACTGACTGTCGCAAAACTCTTAAAGCTGTTGCCAACTGACTGACGCCAACTGACTGGAAAAAAATGGTCCTCTCGTCTTCTTTTGTCGACAGCCCGTCTGGGCGGAGCCTCCCACAGACCCCAGCCAAATCCACCCCACCCTTTTGCACGTCATTGCCCATGACAACCCGTCCACGACGCCAAGCCTGTGGTGCTGGATGACGGCAGAAAGCAGCTATTTTCCGGAATTACCGAGCGAAAACGTGAAGTTCTCATAAAACGTCAACAACAACCATCACCTCAATGTTCAGCGCGATACGAAAAAGAGCCATTTAGTGCCCATACAGCTGCTGAACGGGGTGTCAAACGTCGATGGAAAAAGGCGGGTGTCAACGTCAGTGAAAGGCGGGTGTCGAGCCTCCGTTGGGCTAACGGCTATTTCACGTGCATTAATGTGTCTGTCGTAAAGCGAAAAAGTTGCTTTCCATAAGAGAAGGAGTCTATTCTTTACCCTTCTCAACGCATCAAAGTTGGAATCCCACCAGACATGGGGATAGGTCTATCCTGGACATGCATTTAGAGAAATAACTGTCTGAGGACCTAGGTGTTTGTATGCATTCGTCGGATGTGATTCTGAAATCCGTATCAATATTATGTCATGCATAGTCTGATCCTTTCCTTGACCTGATGTAACATATTATAATATCATGCATGGTCTTATCCTTTCATTGACCTGATCTAACATGTTATAATGTCATGCACAGTCTGATTCTTTGAATGACCTGATGTAACATGTTATAATGTCATGTATGGTCTGATACTTTAATTGACCTGATATAACATGTTATAATGTTATGTATGGTCTTATCCTTTCATTGACCTGGTCTAACACGTGATGTCATGCATGGTCTGATCCTTTCCTTGACCTGATGTAACGTGTTATAATGTCATGTATGGTCTGATACTTTCATTGCCCTGGTGTAACATGTTATAATGTCATGCATGGTTTGATTCTTTCAATGACACGATCTAACATGCTACAATGTCATGCATGATCTAATCCTTTCATTGAAATGGTCTAACAAGTTATAATGTCATGCACAGTTTAATACTTTGAAAGACCTGATTCAACAGGCCATAATGTCATCCAGGGTTTGATTCTTTCAATGACACGATCAATAATGTTCTCATGTCATGCATGGTCTGATTCTTTCATTGACCTGACGTAACATATAATGTCATGCATGATCTGATCCTTTCAATGACCTGATCTAACACCTTATGAAATATTCAAGCGAACCACCTGGTGAGAGCTCTCCAAGTTGATTGGTCATGGCTCATCCCGACTAGCTGTCATCTCGGTGTTTCATGGGCATGGTGATTCATCAAAATGGGTGCCATTTCTTGGATGGATGGATGTTAAGTTGGCGTCCTATCTGCCAGCATTAGTTAGTGGACTCTAAAGAACCCACCGTGTCCTTCACGAAGAGTCGGTGAGCGATCGGTGGCACCCCTGAACAAATTACATCTTCCTGCCGTAACCTTAGTCGAACGACATGCCTGGCCAGCCGGTTCGTGAAAGACTGAGGCCAAGCTTCCCCCAGCCCACCTCAACATAACGTCAGAATAATTGTGGGCATTAAACAATATGGATATTAACAAATCGCCGTCCGCATGGTGCGCACATACACGTGATCCTCTTCGGCCCAGCCCCCCCCTCCCTCCAGCGGGTGTACGAGGACATTAAAAACCATTTTACAGAAAGCGGTTCCATATCAAAAGCTTTAATGCCATTGCAAAATTTTCTCAGCAATAAAAAGTTAACATTTGCGCCATGCACTTGCATGACTTTCCCTTCTGAATTGCTTCTACTGTAACTCAAAAGCAGGTTATCAACGAATGAAAATTCTCCATTGCGTGTTTTATTAATCATTTATGTAAGGGGATGGATTGTTGGAATTAAATAGACGGTATTATAAAGCGTTCTGTGAGAGACGATTATGAAAACGTTGTACGTCTTCGGTTTAGAAAAATTGATTTATGCATCAATTGGATGAACCAGACAAAAAGGTTTTGCTAATGAAAGCTTTTCAGAACAGGCCAAGCTTTTGCAAGCTTATCCACGCTGGCATACGTCCGCAGAGCTGTAAGTGCATTCCATCCCTCTCCCGAGTGGACCACTTCCCAAAACCATAGCTCACAATGGGCCTTTTCATTTCTCTGCCTTGGGAAATGTTTAATTAGTATCTTCACAACTCTCCATCACCGTACGGTACATAAGTGGGAGTGCAGCGAGTCTAAGCCACAGAATCTCCTGTAATATTTCACATCCCCTGCTGAGAAGCGTAGAAAGTTCAACCCCAGTGAGTGAGCACAGGTCGGGTCGTTTCAAGTTGTGCACTCTGTGCAATGTGTCAACAGTAATCATTTTTGCCATTACTCACACTTGTGTCAAAAATCCAGAAAGCCACATTATCGAAGTGAGATGTTTTCCTGCTGTTCCCCCCCCCCCTTTTTTAAACTGATATTTACAGACAATGCATATCAACGTTCTCCTTCTTTTCCTGATTCTCATGCTCTGAATTACAGAACTACTAGCTACCGTTTTTTTTTGGTATACAGAGTCTATGTAGTAAGGCCTGTGGAAGAACTAGAACACAGAACAGATTGGATGCAACATAACAAAAGGAAGAGCAGAAAGAGAAGGGAGGAAATGCCAACAGCAGGGCCGAGGGAGAAAGTAAACAGACGGCCAAACAAGGGATGCACAGGCAATTGGTTGAGGGGTAGGAGATGGATGAGATAGACACAGGAGAAACTAGAAGGGCCCTCGGTAGAGCACATACCTCCACCACGTAATGTCAGATCCACAAGAACATATCAGGCCCAATATATTTTTGAAATATCATGGTATATATCGTTTTTGGCCCTCCAAATCTCTCAATGGTGAAGAATCACTTACAAATTCTCAGATTCGGACCCACATTCAGATGTTCACCAAAATTGAATTAATTCTTCGTTGTCACAAACCAAACTTGTCCACCAAGTTTTGCCCAAATCCATCCACAACTTTTTGAGATATCGTGTTATACATCGGTTTAGCCCTATCTCTCAATGTTGAATAATCACTTAAAAATAATCAGATCTGGATCTGGATTCGGATCTTCATCAAAATTGAATCAATTCTTCCTTGTCACACATCCAAACATACCCACCAGTACGAAGGGGAAAACAACCCAGGTTGAATACATACGTGGGTGGATGTATTTGTGCTCATTCTTCATTGGCAGAGCCGACTTAGATTTTCTCTCAGATTATCAACACAGATTTAGTCGTATTGCTATGAAAACTTTAATAAACTCCATACAAATATAATTATGGAAGCAACATTCAGTAAATATAACACAAATGGCATTGACCTGATAGTCAATACATGGGTTTTCCTTTCAATAATTAATTTCAATCAGTATAATTCAGTGCAATCTGCTTATTATCATTCAATCGAAAGAACAATCACGACAACTTGATGTACAAATGTCAGAATGGTAACAGAATTACTGTATCATGAATGTTAAGACATTATACATGTCAGATCATGTTAAAGGCCCTGTCACACCTTGACGTTTTAGCCAGCGTATGCCGACGTATGAAAAATTTGGCGAATACGCTAGCACACGTCGAATACGTTATGGGTAAGTTTTGTATACGTTAAGAGCATGCTGAAGCACGCTGGCATACGTTGTAGTACGCCGAGCTCGTCGACAAGTTTTAAGCATGCTCAAAATGTTTCGACGTATGCCAGCGTATGACTCGCACGTTCCGCATACGCTGGCCATGAGTTTTAGGCACGTTGTGCGATCGTTGACACACATCGACACACGTTACTTGTAAGTTACTCATAAGTCGAAACATGTCGAGGTAATGTTTAGCGTACCGGAAACTTATTTCGAACCGATGAATAACGTGCTTTGAACCTATGTGTAACGTATCGCCAACGCATGTTGACGTATTTGACGTCTTCCGGACGACCACAGAGCTTACTGAACTTGTTTCTAACTTACAGCTACCGTATAATGGCGTATTGGCAGCTTCTAGGGGAATTGGTATATACAAATGGGCTTCACAGGAGGAACCCGTCAGTGTTCCAGACTCCATGGTTTTTTTTTTTTTTCTTCGGCATGATGGTGATGTTGACACTTCGATTTCTAGTGCGGTTATGATTTAAATCGTCGATCGGCAGCCTTTTAATAGGCTACGCCACGTGATCGTCGGCGATACGCTGCCGCGCGCTATGCATAAGTTAGACTATCATTGGGCATAGGTTGTGAACACCGACAACACGCTCAGCATTCGTTGGTATAAGTTATCTATAAGTTATCGACACGTTCTGTGTACGTTACTAATACGTTATGCATACGTCCAACTCGTTATGAATATGCCCAAAACTGAAAAAAAAGCATCAATAGTTCAGCGTACGCCAGCGTTTTACACCCATTTTGATACGTTGCCATACACTGGCAAAAACGTCAAGGTGTGACAGGGCCCGAAGCAATGCATTGTTGAGTTCATTAAAACGTTCAGCAGAAATACTACCAATAATTAATGTTGACTATATTTCTACATGTGTAATGTCATGTTATCATTATTGATCATAATTGAGATTTATAATGTAAAACTTTTCCACTCAAAATACACAATACTATTATAGTCGTTACGTCATTGCATACATTTACATACAACAACAATCAGCAAATTAAGTTCCCAAATACTGATGAGTGGATGTTGTGTTATACTCCTTTCCCTAAAGTACTTTTCTCGTGGGTTTTTTTTTTTTGTTCCAGTTTTTACAACACCAAAGGGCAAAACTACAGTAGATACAGCTGCCTATACAAAGTCTACATCCCCCTTTAAAATTTTTCATCTTTTGTTGCCTTGTAACCTGAAATTAAATTGCATTAAATCAGACTTTTTCCATCTTTATTCACACATTCTAACCCACAACTTCCAAGTGAAAAACAAATTTCAGAAAATCAATTAAAAATACAATACTAGAATATCTTGGTTGGATAAGTGTCCACCCTCCTTATAATAGCAATTGTAAACGAGAACTGCGAGCAGTCATAACAGGCTTCCAAGGCAAGTGTTAAAGATAATGGAGGGTGTAGACAATAACTGCAGACAAGATGGCCTCCGTACCACGTGACCGATGATGTCATAGTTCAGAAAAATAATTCCCCATGGGAAGTTGATCATACATATGAAATTTCGCATTGATCCGTTCAGCTGTTCTGGAGAAAGAGATGTTTAAAGGTTTTCCTTAAATCCAAGATGGCCACCATACTGTGATGGAAAATTTCTTTTAAAACGTCAGCTTTAATGGTTTTTTGTTTGGCTGTGGCCCAATTAAGCCTAATGATTGATTTCACTTTGCAAATAAAAGCTTTTAGCCCATATAATAAATATACTTGCGAAAACATAGATGATAGACAATGAGTGATTGGTGATTAGAAACATGATTATTACATTCATTTTTTTTAGTGTGTATATTATTTGATTGAAGCTTGTGTGATTACAAATATGAGCCCCATGAACATGCATATAAGGTCCATGGGGACATAATACAGCTCTGTACTTTTATTGCAACTGAAACTAATAGCTTACAAAATACTTATGCAGGGTGAAATAGGGGTATTAGATGATGAACCCACTCACCCAGTAAGCTAAGCAAGTTGGAATGTTCGGCTAATATGCTGCACCAACCATTTTCTTTCTTTTTATGTGATAATGCGCATTTCCTCTTGTATGCTTTCAAAAGCTTTTAAATCCTTGTAAAGGTATAAAGTCTATTGCAAAGTATTGGCATTGACTAAAGTCATTTTGTCACCAGATGTGGAGTTGTTCACCAAGAAGGATCATTGGTAAAAGATCGAACCCAACCCAGAGTTGAGGCAAATGAACGTTTTTTATTATTTTTTTTTTTGTATTAGATTACATCCCTGAGAGGAAGCAGCCCACACATTTGCCTTAGCGCAATTGCAACATATAATCAAACTGCTTGCTTGTAATGAGTGTGAGCTGAATTCCCATGCTCACACACAAACTATATATGGTGTTTGCTAATTAAGAGACTGAGGAACATTGAGTAATTTGTAGTTTTGCAAAGATAACATGTACTGTTCTTTGTCCAACTCATGCCCCCTCTTTCCCCCTTTCAATGCAAATATCATTGCTACAAAGAAACTAGGCTTGTGAAACATATCTCTGAGAGGGAGGAGGTGCATGGGGACACATCTTGGTGTTTTCTCTGCGCATTTGTTTCTTTCCCATGTACATGTCAATTTAAATGAAATAAACACTCACTGGGACTGGAGTTACTGGAGTGACATATGATGCTACTTGAGGTTTGAGTAATTTCACCCCAGAATCATGTAACTGATGAAGTCGTAGTTCGCAAATGGTTTTCCTCATGGGTCGTCGATAATACCTGTGAAGTGTCAGATTGATCCTTTGAGCATTTCTGGAGATATAGATCTTCAAATATTTTTTCTTTAAATCCAAGATGGCCACCGTTCCATGTGACTAATGACATCATGGTTCAGAAAAATTATTCCCCACAGGGAGTTGATCATACGTGAGCAATTTCGCGTCTCCGTTCAGCAGTTCTTGAGAAAGAGATGTTTAAATTTTTTTTTCCTGAAATCCAAGATGGCCACCATACCATGTGACTGATAATGTCATAGTTCACAAAATGTTTTCCCCATTGGTAGTCAATCACACATATGACGTTTCGGTTTCATCCGTTGACTGGATCTGGAGATGTAGATTTTGAAGCATTTTTTCCCCTTAAATCCAAGATGGCCACCATACCACTTGACTCATGATTTCATAGTTCAGCAAAATTATTTCCCATGTGGAGTTCATCATAATTGTGAAATTTTGCGTCAATCCGTTCAGGGGTTCTGAAGAAAGAGATGTTTAAAGTTTTTTTTTTCCCAAATCCAATATGGCTGCCAAATAACGTGATTTATGACGTCATTTTCAAAAAAATTCCCCATGTGGGGTGGATCATATTTGTGAAGTTTCATATCGATTGGTTAAACGGTTTTGAAAAAAAAAAATTTATTAGGTTTTTAAAAAAAACAAAAAACATTTTTACAACCAATATGGCTGCCAAATCACATGCCTGATCATTTTTTTTTCAAACTTTAGTCCCAATGGGTCAAACATTTCCGTAAAATTTCGCATCGATCCGTTCACTGGTTTCAGAGGTTTTAAAGATTTTCGAAAAATCCAAGATGGCCACCACATCACGTGACCGATAACGTCAGAAAAAATAATATGTGCGAAGTCAAATAAGGGTCCAACATCTCCCAAAGTTTCAAGTTGATCGGGCTTACCCTTTTTCATCCACATCCCGGACAAAAATTGACAGAACTAGAATAATCATAATAATTAATAAGTAATAATAATCCCAGCAAGAACAATAGGCTTCCATGCAATGTATTGCTTTTGCTTGGAAGCCTAATGAGCTCAGATGTAACCAATCACCTTCAAAATCGCACACCAAGTTATTTGGCTTCCACCTGTGTTAAATTGGAGTGATTCTGTTTATTTCAGAATAAAGCTAGAAGGGCACTTGGTAGGGCACATACCTTCGCCACATAATGCCGATCCACGAGAACATATCGGGCCCAATACATTTTTGAAATATCATGCTATATATCGTTTTTGGCCCTATCTTTCAATGGTGAAGAATTACGTTAAAAATTAAATAATTGTATTATCCAGTTATGGATTCGGATCTTCACCAAAATCAAATCACTTTGTCATGGTCAGACACCCAACATGTCCACCAAGTTTCATCCGAATCCGTCCACAACTTTTTGAGATATGCTCCATATTTGTTTAGCCTTGCTCTCATTGGTGAAGTATCACTTGAAAAATTATCAGATCCGGATTTGGATCCGCACAAAAGTTGAATCAACTCTTCCTTGTGTCCACCATGTTTTGTCTGAATCCATCCACAACTTTTTGAGATACTGTGCTATATATCATTTTTGGCCCTATCTCTCAATGGTGAAGAATCACTTTAAAAATTGTCGTTGTCGGATCCCGATCTGGATCTTCACCAAAATCTAATCAGTTTATCCTTGTCACACACCGAAACCTGCCCACCAATTTTTATCCAGATCCATCCACAACCGTTTGAGATATCATTTATACATACATACAGAGCGGGGTGAAAGCATAACCATCCTCACCTTCGGTTGTGGAGGCTTCCTCTACTTGGTAGTACATTTCACAGCAAAGTCTCAACCAGGAGCACGAAGGAACTTTCAAAAGACCTCCAGGATAAAGTTGTGGAAAGGCTCAGATTGGGATGGATACAAAAATATTTCATAGGCCTTGGATATACTTTGGAGCACAGTCAAGACAATCATTAAGAAATGGAAGGCCTATGGTACCACCAAGATGCTGCCGAGATCAGGCCGTCCTTCCAAACTGGATGACCAAGCAAAGAGGAGACTGATCAGAGAGTCTACCAAGAGGCCACTGGTAACTTTGAAAGAGTTACAGGTCTTTATGGCAAAGACTGGTCACTCTGTGCATATGACAACAATATTCCAAGCACTCCACAAGTCAGGCCTGTACAGTAGGGTGGCAAGAAGAAAGCCATTTCTCAAAAAAGCCCACCTTGAGTCTCATTTGAGGTGTGCAAAAACACACTCCAGAGATTCTGAAGCCATGTGGCAAAAAGTTTTGTGGTGTGAGGAAACCAAGATGGAACTTTTTGGCCAAAATGCAAAACATTACGTTTCGTGCAAACCCAACACAGCACATCACCCAAACAACACCATCCATACTGTGAAGCATGGTGGTGGCAGCATCATGTTATGGGAATGTTTCTCATCAGCAGGGACTGGGACACTTTTCAGGATAGAAGGGAAAATGGATGGAGCAAAATACAGAAAAATCGGAGAGGAAAACCTGCTGCCGTCTGCAAGAAAGCTGAAATTGCGATGGCAGTTCACCTTTCAGCACAGCAATGACCCAGAGCACACAGCCAAAGCTTCACTGGAGTGGCTATGACACAAAAAGATACATGTCCTTGAGTGGCCCGGTCAGAGCCTGACCTAAATACAATCGAAAATCTGTTGCATGTATTGAAGATTGCTGTCCATCAACCATCCACACGCAACTTGACTGAGCTTGAACAATTTTGTGCAGATTAATGGGCAAATATTGCCCAATCAAGGTGTGCAAAAGTTGGTGGAGACCCTTCCCAACAGATTCACAGCTGTAATTGTTCAAAGGTGCTCCCACCAAGTATTAATTCAGGGGCGGTGGACACTGATCCAACCAAGATATTCTAGTTTTGTATTTTTAAGTAATCTTCTTAAATTTGTGGAATTTGTTTTTAATTTGGAAGTTGTGGGTTACAATTTGTAAGCAAATGGCAGAAAACTCATTTTTGGAATAAATTACCATTAGATATGAGAAAGAAAACTTTGCGACACTGCTTCCTTCAAGCTCTTACGGAGTACCTAATGAGAGTTTAACTGTATGTCACTAATCAAACTGATTGATCAAGATTACGTTGTCTCTTATTCTGTACTTAAAGAAGTGTTTTATGCAGCAGGTAGTTATTTGTTCAATCTACACAAATAAATATCAGTGTGTGTATCTCCTTCATAACTCCAAAACCATGAAACCTAGCGGCCTGAAACTTTGCATGCATATAAAGGGAACTCCAATGAAGTGCCTGACTGAACATTGGGAGTTTGGGTTAATTAAACTCCTTTTGAATATAATTAACGACATTATTTAATTATATCCTTTATCAGGCACATCCTCGGCCACCTCACGCTTTGGGGTCTTAAGACGTCTCCTGGGTAACCTCGCTGGTAGTACAGCGGATAAGCACAATAATTGTGCATTTTATGAGAAAAGCATGAATTTTCTGACATAGTGAACGCCATAAGGTTTATTTTTCCGATGTGGAGGGAAGTCAGATTTGACCTCTGAGGACCGTGAGAGGTGAAATCCAAGATGGCCACCAGACCACCGGGTCTAATGTTCAAACGCGTTTAATTTTGGAACCAAACCGTGTAGAAAAACATTCAAGGTATCATTTCCAACTAAATTGGGGATGCCCATTCATTTGATGATACGTTTGAGATCGCCAGCATTCAAGGAAATGCATTTAGGTCAAGGTCAAGGTAAAAATTGACCAAAAATAAGCAATCAGTTGAAATTTGCAAATGAATCCCCAGTGGTGTCTCATGTTTGAGATGTCATTTTAGATGAATCTTCAGATGCCCATGAAAAAAGACCACTGTCCTTGATGTTGCCAGTGGATGTCTTGGAGCTCACCGCAGGGCAAAGAAGAATTTTGTCTCTCAAGGGACACTGGATACCATTGACCAGAGTCGCAGGGCCAGGCTGAATGGCAGAGCTGAGCTGTTCAGGGAGCTGAGGCGTAAAACTGTACGTGCACTGAGGGTGGACAAGGAGGCCTATGTGCGAGGAATCTGTGAGGGTAGAGCATCACCTGTGGACAGGTGATTCTCGTCCCGCTTACAGGGGAATTCGCGCATTACGTTCATCCAAGCCCATCCCTCGGAGCACTGCAGTTCGAGCAGAGAGTGGTAGGCTCTTGACAGAGGAGTCTGAAGTGAAGGCCCGCTGGGCCGGTTACTTTGAGCGGTTGTACCAGGCTGATCCCCCAGCTGTCGAGTTGGACGTCAAGGGTGTTACAATCCCTGTTGCTGACCCTCAAATCAACTGTGGTCCACCTTCGCTTGTGGAAACACGGGCTGCGGTGAACCAGTTGAAACGGGGCAAAGCTCCAGGGATCTGTGGCATCCATTCTGAACTTCTCAAGGCTGGTGGAAGTGCTGCACTCGTGTCGTTGTATGCAGTTTTGTGCTCTGCCTGGAATGCAGGCATCATCCCAACTGACTGGAAGAGGGGCCTTGTTGTCCCTCTCTGGAAAGGGAATGGTGATCGCCAAGACTGCAACAACTACCGAGGGGTGACGCTGCTCTCAGTGCCGGGCAAGGTCTTTGCTCGGATAATTCTCGATAGGGTTCGCCACCATCTGCTTGAGCACCAGCGTCCAGAGCAGTCAGGCCTTACACCAAAGAGGTCAACGATTGACCCTATCCTTGCCCTTCGTGTCCTCACCGAACGCAGACGAGAGTTTCGGCAGGGGCTGCTTGCAGCCTATGTTGATCTCTGTAAAGCGTTCGATTCAGTGAATCGGGATGTCTTATGGAGGATTCTTGGTCTTCGTGGGGTGCCACCAAAACTGATCGATCTGATGTCTGAACTCCACTCTGGTACTGAGAGTGCTGTGAGATGTGGTGGTACCATCTCTGACTTATTTCCAGTTGTTACTGGAGTTCGTCAGGGGTGTGTACTGGCCCCCACACTTTTCAGCACTTGTATGGACTGGATTTTAGGAGGATGTCTGAGAGATCAAGCTGCGGTGCATCGTTTGGGAATGTCAAGATCTCGGACCTTGATTTTGCAGATGATGCAGTCATCTTTGCGGAGACTTTAGACATCCTTTTGGGGGCCGTCGAGGTGCTGAATGAGGAGTCGGAGCCGCTGGGATTACGGGTTTCTTGGGTCAAAACTAAGATCCAGGCTTTCGGTGACATCTTGGATGCTGCTGTCCTGTCTGTGTCTGTTTGTGGTGAGGATGTTGAGGTCGTGGAGAGATTCACTTACCTTGGCAGTGATATTCATGTCTCTGCTGGCTGTGAGTCAGAGGTCAATACACGTCTGGGTCGGGCCTGGGGAGTCATGGATTCACTGGATAATGGGGTGTGGCGCTGCCGGTACCTGTGCGGGAGGACGAAAGTCCGAGTCTTCAGGTCCTTGGTACTTCCAGTCTTGCTCTATGGATGCGAGACTTGGACTCTGACCAAGGATCTGAGACGGAGACTTAATTCCTTTGGTACCAGGTCTCTTCGAAGAATCCTTGGCTATTGCTGGTCGGAATTTGTGTCCAACGAGCGTTTGCTGAGAGAGACTTGCTTGAGATTTGTTACCTGCATAGTCCGTGAGCGTCAGTTGCGGCTGTATGGACATGTGGCTCGTTTTCCTGATGCTGATCCTGCTCACCAGATTCTCTCAGCGAGGGAGTCTCATGAGTGGAGGAGGCCAGTGGGCCGACCACGTGCCTCGTGGTTGCAGCAGGTTGACCATCATCTCAAGGAGATGGGGATGGGCCTGGCATCTGCCTGGGGGATGGCCAGACGGAGGCCCCTGGAGTACCGGCGGAAAGTGGACGCAGCGACGCGCTGTTCTGGCACATGCTCCAATACCTGACCTGACCTGACCTGACCTGATGCCCATATAGTTGATGTTAATTTACAGGTTGCCAGAAGTGGTCATACATTGAGGTCAAGGTCAAGACTGAAGTATCCAAAGTATTCTGATATCTGAAAATAATCAAGATTAATTCAAAACAGAAGGCAAAGCTCGCAGCACTGAAGAGTGCCTGTGGTCTCTTTTTGAGGATGTACATCTCCTGTCAAACACGAGATGAAAACATGGACAATTTCTTCTTCCATGAAAACCATGCAGTCCCACCAGCTCTGTCAACTGGAGGAAAAATGTGGATTGGGGTTAAAGCAGATCTACTTCGCTGCCTGGAATCAGATCTGCTCGAAAACAATAGTGCGCCTGTGGCTGATGCAACAATTCTCGATGGTGCAGCTGTGGTTCAAATGCTAAATCCTGGAACATCAAGAACATGTCAAGAGTATGAAGAAAGAGTGTTTGCACCAAACATCTCTGCTCAACTTGAGAAAAGCAGCCGCATCGACCTTGTCTGGGATGTGTGCCTACCTGCCAGCCTGAAAGCCTCAATCAGACAGAAGAGGGGAAAGGACGGGTGGCCATCTTGGATTTGACCTCTCACTGTCCCCTCAGAGGTCAAATCTGACTTCCCTCCACATCCAAAAATAAACATCATGGTATGACCTAACTACGCTTGAAATTTCATGCTTTTCTCATAAAATGCACAATTTGTTAAAACATGAGAGCTTATCCGCTGTACTATTTGGTCTGAAGCCACCATGTGTTTTGGCCTGCTCAACTATGCCTTGACTTAGAACAGGTCGCAACGATTTCTTCACGATTTTTTTTTTTCACTTTCCTCACTCATATTATCAAATGCTTGTTCATCAAAGCTACGAATCACTGTGTACATCGCTTTTGTAAGTGCTGTAGTTTTCAAATTAGGAGCTTGGAGTGATTTCATGCATTATGTGATGAAATTTTTCATGATCTACTCTCACAGAGTAATTTAAGTACATCATCAAAATATTATTTTGGCTTTGAGGATCGGATATCGCACAGACGAAATAAGTGTCGGCATCTGCTAATTTAAAAAAATATCAAGTCTTACAACTAAGCCAATGTACATATTTACTTCAAGCAAGCAAGGCTATGTTCCCTCCTTCTCCATATATACACAAGAAAATGTGAAATTTCTAAACATTAAACTTATCTTTTTCTACTGTTTGGAGAATTCTATTGAGTGAACAAAAAATTTGGAATGTGCCAAAATCAACCAGCTTCATCGAGCTATATGATTTGAGGCTTTCACTGCAAGACCTCGTGCCCTGTCCCCCAGAGGGACTGCTTTTCCATGGTGTCTGCCAGACCTGTCTACATTTTCGGAAGTTCTGTGAGGTTCTCTCTCTCTCTCTCTCTCTCTCTCTCTCTCTCTCTCTCTCTCTGTCTCTGTCTCTGTCTCTGTCTCTGTCTCTGTCTCTGTCTCTGTCTCTGTCTCTGTCTCTGTCTCTGTCTCTGTCTCTCTCTTTGTCTTTCTCTCTTTGTCTTTCTCTCTTTGTCTCTCTCTTTGTCTTTCTCTCTTTGTCTCTCTCTTTGTCTTTCTCTCTTTCTGTCTTTCTCTCTTTCTCTCTTTCTCTCTTTTCTCTCTTTCTCTCTTTCTCTCTTTCTCTCTTTCTCTCTTTCTCTCTTTCTCTCTTTCAGCCTGTGGCTGCTGGTTGCATCATTGGTTGGGACGCGGCTATGCCGCTGATGCAATGTACCCCTTACCAGTACACTGGTACTCATTTTGTCGACCTCGGAAGGATGACAGGCTGAGTCAACCTCCTGGTGTATTTTTAATTCACCGGCCAACGGGACTGAAACTCAGGACCCTAGGATCCCAAGCCGCCACCCGAACCACTAAGCCAACACCAGGCTTGTGAGGTGCTCTACAAGAAATCAAACCAAATCTGGTGAAAAACGAACATTTTAATATAAAGTCATCATGTTTGCGCGGACCGTGAACCGATGTACTACGTGACGCCTGCACAGACGAGCAGGCAATGCTGTGGATTATCTGCAATGTTTATTTCACGGGCGATTCAACTTTGCGATGTCTCCAGGGTTGTTCTGCATTAAACAGCAACACTTTTGTGGATAATGTCATTACTTGAGTGAATTCATTTAACTTATTTAATTGCTGCAGGCACGCTTAAGACCGGATTTAAAGTTAAAGGAATCCTATATGGTATGCAACCACAGCCTGGCCAGCTGTTCCTTATCAACCGTTTAATTGGAGTGCTTGCTTGAGTGCTTAAGCCACTTGCCGAGGGCCTTAAAGTCAATCGCGGTACAGTTCGTGTCTTGAACAGGATGTACAGTCAGTGTTGCTACAAGATGCAGGTAGATATATATATATATATATATATATATATATATATATATATATATATATATATATATATATATATATATATATATATATATATATATATATATATATTGGGTGCTCGCGAGACTACCGTTATTCTCAGGTTTTCCATCTGTCTGTATGTATGTATGTAATGGACAGCTCTGGAGGCAAGAGGAGTCAACCAATTTTAATGAAACTTGACTGGTAGGTTCATACCAGGATATAGTTATATGATTTTGAGCATCGTTGCTATGGACGCCACCGTTGCCTAGCAACGGGACTTTGAAATTTTTGAAAAAATCCGAAATATTTATATTTTTTTTTTCTTCGAAAATCAAAAATCGGCTTCGGTGCTTTTATGCACACTATAATCACCCTCTTTGTCAAAAATTTTCAGCCCGATCCGTCAAAAACTGTATGACTAGTATGCAATTATATAGCGACCACCCATGTCGCATACCGGCTTGTATAGACTGTGTATGGGTGTGGACTGGTGAAGTACCCGAGCTATGCACAGAAATGTCTGGACCGCCACTGGATAGCTGATTCGTGAAGGAATTGGGTCAAAAATGGCGAAACTACAAATGTCGAATCTGCGAATGTCACGGGTGGAACCCCCTGACATTTCTTTATTCTGCTTTAAACTCAATCAATCTATATTTTCTTTTCAAACAGCATCATTCTAATCACAAATTAATGCTACAATACCATTAATTTAACAAAATACAATATTTCAAACACTCGTGAGGTAAACAATGTATTTCAATGATGTCATGGCGATTCCACGAATGTCAAGATTGGAATCCCTCACATTATTTACTGAATCTCTTTTAAACTAAAGCTCTCTCTCGATATATATATATATATATATATATATATATATATATATATATATATATATATATATATATATATAAATGTATATATATTTATTTTTCATTCCATGCAGCATCATTCCAAGCATAAATTAAGACAATAGCATTAATATAACAAAATACGATGTGACAAACACTCGTGAGGTAAACGAAGGGAAACGCAATTCCGACGTTCTATCTGGATCAGGAGGAGCTTACGGTATGGATCGAAACTCAAAATCATAATTACATTGAGGTATTTTATGAAACGTCCCAACCACCGGAGAACACTGGATGGGACCCCAAAACGTTCCACAGAAGGTTTGGCGGGGCTAGCCCCAAAACTAAGGGAGTAGTTTGGGTTCAGTCGTACAAACAGTCCTGCTTTGGCGCAGTGCTTTACTAAGGTTATAAATAATTTCTCTTTGTGAGTTTCAAAGCAAAATACATTTGATAACACACGATTTCCGAGCCGTTCGCCATATTCACGTGTTTTCTCAATTACAGAGCCAAATGTTTTCCACCTGTCGTGTGTGTGTGTGTGTGTGTGTGTGTGTGTGTTTTTTGTGTGTGTTTTATTCATAAAGCATCCTCGCTCCATCCCCTCCCAATACCGTGCAGCATCCTCCCACACCTCTGTCTCTGTCTCTCTGTCTGTGAACGTATCTGGACGGTGATTATGCCCAGATGGTAGTTACCTCTGCCTGTATCTGGACGGTAATTATCTCCGCCCGTATCTGAACGGTGGTTATCTCCGCCCGTATCTGAACGGTGGTTATCTCCACCCGTATCTGAACAGTGGTTATCTCCATACATGTCTGGATGGTGGTTATCTCCAGATGGACCTCCCCTCACAATACCTTTCCCTTGCCCTCCCCTCACACTGCCTTCCCTTCCCCTCCCTCACACTTCTTTCTCTTCCCCTCAACTCACACTTCTTTCCCCTCCCTTCATGCTTCCTTCCCTTCCCCCGCCCCTTCTCACTTCCCCACCCCTCCTTGTTCCCCGCCTCTCCTCGTTCCCCACCTCTCCTTGGTCTCCCCACCTCCTTACTGCTCCACCCCTCTCTTTCCTCCCCTCTTTTTCTACCCCCCTCCCCCTTAGTATACTCGTCATCCAGATGGTGGTTATCTCTGGACGTGTCCGGACGGTGGTTATGTCCTTGACGGACCCTCCCCTCACACTGCCTCACCTTGTCCTCTCCTCGCACTGTCTTCCCTTGATATATCTGGATGGTGGTTATGTCCAGATGGACCCGCTCCTCACGCTGCCTTCCCTTGCCCTCCCCTGCCCTCCCCTCATGCTGCCTTCACCTCCTCTCATGCTGCCTTCCCATTGCCTCCCCTTTCCCTCATGTGTCCTCCTTCCCCCACCATGCTGCTTTTGCGTCCCCTCGTGCTGCCTTCCCGTTCCCTCGTGCTGCCTTCCCATTCCCTCCCCTTCCCCTCACGCTGCCTTCCCATTCCCTCCCCTTCCCCTCACG
>BROF01007013.1:15425-27834 GCA_024346535.1 Eptatretus burgeri
ATATATATATATATATATATATATATATATACATATATATATATATATATATGTATATATATATATATGTATATGTATATGAATATATATATATATATGTATGTATATATATGTATGTATGTATGTATAGAGAGACATGCTGCGCGGCAGTAAAGGCCGCATTCCACCGACCGTGTGTGCAAACGGCCGCGGAGCAGCTAATTTACATAAGTGGATCAAAAAGAGGTCTACCCTGAAAGCACCCTATGACGTCAAACTTGGGGTTTCCCGCGAGGCTCACCAGGGGTGAAAGGTCGGAGGTGAAAAGTGGGCGGAGCCTGGCCTCGGGTTGAAAGATCAAGGAATGGCTCGCTTCTGGCCGATATAAGGGCGGAACTCGAGCAGATTCGGGTTGTTGTTCACGGGTCGTTCACCGGTGGAGACGTCGAGCTGGGGGTTGGTTGTTCACCAGTGGAAGCTGGAGAGGCGGAGCTCAGAGCAGATCTTCGTCGCCTCAGGAGAGGAAGCTAGATATTCGTCGCTCTCTGGAGTCGGGCAGTCTGCGGGAGCTGGCGTCTCTGGGCAAGGTGCCAACGGCGAGTTCGGTGGTCCGGGCTTACGGCAGTTGGCAGGCGTCGCTGAGGCAGTGAACGGGTCCTAAAGGAGCATCAACTCTGAAAGAGCAAGAGACCCGTTCGCTCCTCCGAAGCGTCGCCGGCCAGGCTCGCCAGAAAGGGGCCGCGACGAAGCCGGGCCACCAGGCAGACCAAGCAGCCGCTCAAGCTGCTCATCAAGCCCCCCAAGCGACTGGCGCGTTTGCGACGCACCAGACCGAACAGAGACACCAAGGGTCGCCGATCCGAAGACCTTCGAGTCGCCACCAGGGGCGGCCAGGTAACCAGCCCGGCCTCTTGGAGCCCCTCGGTCAACCAGGCTCCAAGGTTGAAATAAAGGCTCGCGAGCCCTATTCTTTTCCTTGGTTTTGGATGAAAGTCTGTGGCGCCTTATCTTCATAAGTAGAACTGGTTAAGTGCATGATTGTGTACATTATTTAATAGGCATCGGCTGTAGGCTTTGCTCGTGTCATGTTCCCATCCCCCATTGACTGCTTCTGTGCTTGTTTCAATAAATGCCCCATTGTTTGAATGTCTATCTGCTCGTTTGCGTCATTTTCCTTACATTGACTGCCACTACGCGTTCGGGAAATTAACTGGCTATTAAAGCCGATAAAAGTGATAATCTGGTCCGACAGAACTTGGCGATATAAAACCGCTCGGTAAAACGCACACGGGACGAGCTCGCCTAACGGCTTGTTCCGTACAAGTTCCCGTCGAGGTATAAACTCTCGATATTTCTGTCCGCAAAAATAGTTAGGTATATCGACAATTCGGCGATTAACCCTCTAGCTCGTGGACAGAAAATTGACAAGTTTATGGTGCGTTAAAAGGCACCCGGAGCTGGTTTCCAGGGTTGTCTGGAAAGCCACGACTAGATTCCGGCCTTCGGTGGGCGCGCGACTGCGATTGGATTGAAGCGGTCGTGTGAACGCCGATGCCGGTGGAAATCTGTAACTATATATATATATATATATATATATATATATATATATATATATATATATATATATATATATATAACAGAGGTTTGGTGCGACAGACCTTTAATATGGATACAAACAAACACGACATAATAGTGACCGAAGCTTTTCGTGCTGCACTCTTCAGGGTAAAAATCACGATCTTCGGTAAAAGCTTAGGTCACTATGTCGTGGTTGTTTTTATCCATATGTGTGTGTGTGTGTATATATGTATATATGTATGTATATATGTATATATATATATATATATATATATATATATATATATATATATATATATATATATATATATATATATATATATATACATACACACACACACACACACACACACACACACACACACACACACACACACACGTACATACACATGAGCAAATTAACCCATCACTTTGCCGACAAATTTAATCAACAGACATGTTGTGCTTCACAAACATTCTGCTCCATTCACTCGATAATTTGCCCGAGGTCATCGTAACACTGGATACCACCCACCAAGTGGTGCAATGCGATACACATTTACATCGAGAGAATTGGGGTCTTCCCTCACCCTGAACCACCTCCCCAGATATGCTACCCCAACAGAAACCATACATGGGGTACCCTTAGGCAACATGCAAAATTTGGTTTATTTCATTCAGCAGTTGTGCTTTTTCAGCAAAATAAAATGATGTCATTGGTCATATGGTTTGGCAGCCACGTTGTTTTTTTTTACATAAAAACCATAAAAAATATTGTCCGAAACAGCTGAACAGATCTAGGCGAAACTTTACGGGTATGATTGCCTTTCCATCTGAAACAAAAAATTTCTCCAATTATGACGTCATAGGCCACATAGTTTGGCAGCGATGATTTTTTTGAAGAATAAACCTTTATAAATCTCCTCCAGAGTGGCCTGACAGATCGAGGGGAAACTTCATCCAACTGTTCACCAAGCCTTGGGGATACCAGGGTGTTCATGAGTAGTTAATAGGTCACATCGTCTGCAGCCACATTGGATTGAACAAAAATCTTTAAATAATCTTTCTCTTGAACCGCTTCATCAATCGACATGAAACGTCACAGTTATGATGTCGCCGTCATGGGAAATATATGTTTTAAATTTAAACCTGATCATATGCATGGTCTGGCAGCCAGAATTATTTGATATTTTGAATCTGGGTTCAGAGATTTAAATCAAATTTGCTACAAGTATTACAATGATGTAATAATGTAGGCGGAGGCATATCTGGCAGCATTGCGAAGTCAAAGAGTGCCCTTTTAGTTGTTTTTTTTAAAATAGTTTTTGAAGCATATATAAAAGGACAAACGGACATAAACTCTCCCATATATATTTCCGAGCAGATGTACCCGCACCTTGTGCGGAAGGAATTTAGAGTTTACATATAAGAAGATTATTTGTTATACTGCCGACCACCGGGTGGCACTATACGATACACATTTACGTCGAGTGAATTGGGGTCTTACCCCCACCCTGAGAACCCCCTACCCTCTAGGTTTGAAAATGTTTTACCAACATGATTCGAATGTGTATCGATTCGATCATCCATTTTCCAAGATGATTCGAATTATGATGGGGTTACTACCGGTCGGGCCGATTGTATCAATGGACAGACAGACAAAGTCAGAAAATACAACTATATATATTTATATTTATATATATATATTTTTTCTTTTTTACAGTACGAGTCCATACCACCTATGACCCACTCCCGACAGGAGCGGCAGGAAGGGTCATGCTATTTAGTATCCTCTCTGGGGTATATAGATCTTGGCTCACGACGATAGTCTGCGGTGGACGTGATAAGCATAGAATGCTTCAAGGATGTCGGCATTCTTCCAGATTTCTTTCAGTTTTGTGTTAAATAGTAGTTGTGACTATTTAAAAAGGTAATCATACGTGCTTGTTGTTTATAATATTTTTTACTTTTCCTAGGTTTGCCCCACAATATGCCATTATAAGCTATTTATACACATCGACACGCCGTTCATCCAAGAAGGAAAAAAAAACTTGGGAAGAGTATGAATATTGTTTTGTAATAATAATATGCTATGATCATTAGTGTTGTTATTCCTTTTGTTATTAGAAGCGGCCACAATTTTCGATGTTAACATGAATATACACCTTAACACAGATTTTTTCCCAAGGCGGAAAACCCCCTCGGGGAGGGAGGCAAATGAAGCATTACAATCTCCGTGTGCCCCTTCGTCCTCCTCTCCAGTTTGGTTGAGATTGTTTTTTTGACATTCGGACGTTACTGAGACAGACAGACAGACACCAAGTTGTGTATTTTAGTGTGATAGATGAGATAAAACCGAATTTTCTTGCTTGCTTACTTGCTTGATGCAAGCTCCGTGTCTCCTCGGCATGAGGGTGTGGATAGCTCCACCCTCTCAGTAAGATTGTGTCGAGCAGAGGCAAATTTCAGGCAAATGTGCATGCACAGTCCAAGCTCCGCTGTCAACAAATTCACTTTCTGTACCCGCCGGTAGGATGCTTGCACAGCTAGTGCAGTAATATAATCTTTAATTTATTGTGTACACTACTATGCCTGCAAAAAGTCATGGGAAACTTATTTATTTACTAAACATTAAAAAAAAAACTTATTCTGCAGTGATTTTGTTTTGTGTCATGTAGTTGGACCATTACAAACGATCCATCATATGCAGCGGGATTCGCCATGGCATAGCATGGTTCACCCTTGTAGTGTAAAAGGGTACCTGGACTCGTTTTCAAATAATTAAAAAACGGATACATTTTAAGGCCCAAGTCAGAAGTAAGATTCGGTAAATCTCTTAGCTGATGCTCCATTTCTTTTTAAAATGGCATTACATATTTTTGGGATTGTAAAGAAAAGAAATATCGGAACTATTCCGATGCTAGACACATCCAAGGTGGCCCATTATTCTGAACCAGCCCGTTTCAGGGACAATGAGATTATACCATGCTTGTGAATAAGCAAAATTTCCACATCTTGAGGTACCTGCTTCGTGGGAATCGTGACAACAGCCGGTGTCTTTGACCAGTGGACATCAGGACGATATGTGGCACAAGCTGATCTTCATCGACCTGGCGTACGTTCTGCATGTGCCTGTGTAGGAGGCAAGCAGCACATAATCGGCATAGTTCAGGTGTCCCTTCCATAAACACCATACATTATCTGGATGTGCAATTGCTACAAAAAAAGAAACCATTCAAGTATTGTTGAACAGGTAGCGTCATTGTCCTTACCAAATTTTCAGACATGAGATCAGGGCTGTCTCTGGACATATCTCATGCTTTTGATACAGTCTGGCATCTCACCTTGCTCTCCAAACTCTGCCTATGGCATCCAAGGCCAACTCCACACATGGCTCACTGACTTCCTCTACTCTCATAGCCATCATGTGGCACTCAATGGAACCCATTCATCTCCTCTCCCTGTCAAGGCTGGAGTATCACAAGGCAGTGTTCTAGGCCCCATCTCATTCCTAATCGTCATCAATGATCTCACCTACTCTTGGAAATCCTCTTTGTCTCTTTCTTGATGACTGCATACTCTGCTGTGACATCTCTTATCCTTCTGACAGGCAGGCAGTAGCCTCTTTCCTCTCCTCAGACCATGACAAAAATCACAAACTGATCAAATACAATTTGGTTTATGTATCCATATTGTCCACCCTTTGTGTTCTCCCTTATGCCTCATCATAACCTGCATCTCTTGCTTGTCTATCTCAATCTACTTCCTCCCTTCAACCTGCTGTTCGTGTTTCCCCTTTCTCCTGCTGTTCCCTTTATTATGTGGCGGCTTGATTTGTTCTGTGCAATCGCTCTTCCGCGAGCCTCGACCATGTTAAAAAAAAAAAAAATATATATATATAAAAAAACAATGCCCTTACATTCGTGGACCCTGACATTCACAGCATTTTCAGGAATGGATCCACCGCGATTAGCGGGTTCCAGCAGTGCAGCACGATATCTCAAAGAGTTGTGGACGAGTTAAGACAAAACTTGGTATACGAGTTGGGTAGGTGACGAGAATAAGATGATTAGATTTTGGTTAAAGTCCGGATGCAAATCTGGCTAAGCAGTTTACAAAATGCAAACTGTTCAGCCCAGTGGATGTATGCACTCTACTGAGTTGCATTCTAGTTTTTTTCTTCCTTATTATAAATACTTGTATCTCATAAGAATTACAGAAAACATTGGTGAATTTCTTGTGAGATTGTGTGAATGTTGGTCCGGTAACATTTTGGATGCCCCAGTATCAATCGGGCGTTGTACACACTCACAATGTGGCTGCTCGGAGTAGGTGGACAAGTGCCCTCCGCGCTGCAGCCTCGCCCCGCAGTTTGCTGTAATAATGCGTAAAGTAGGCGTCTGCATGTCTCTCCTTCCTGCGGGACCATAATGGGTTACTCCTCTTAGGGAGTTCAACCTCCCCCAAGGCAGAACTACCTTTTGCCGTGACAAAGTTTTGACATCTCAAAAGTGCTGCTTACCGTGATCTGGCTGCCAATCCTCCACAATGCGTAACTATGCATGCACACAGCACGACAATCAGCAAGAGTGAGACGCGTGAGGCTTGCCAGCACCTTACTTGCATTGCGAGTACGTGCTGTTTTTGATAATGCGAGTCCTGGTTCAACTTTTTTTGAGTATTGGCCAACTCAAATCCTTGCCTTTGGATCCGTGAAAATCTAAAGAAAAACAAAGCGTGACGTCATAGCTGTTGATGATCATCGTTTCTAATGTCATATGCAAAAGGACACCTACTCACATGATGGGATTACAGTTAATCTTTTGCCAACAGCTGTGTGTGTGTGTGTGTGTGTGTCTCAGTTGTTATCTCCATATATTAATTTCAGAAGGTGGAACGGAGTCTTCCCTGGTCATGGACCAAGCTGTGAAGTTTTCTTGTTCTCAGAGTTTTGTTCCAAAGGCTCATTTCAGAATTGTCACAGAGCCCCAACCAGCTTCCTACTGGTAGTTCGTTTGTAGTAATATTCCCAGGGATGGTTTTTAAGATCTCTCTGAGGTTCTTCTTTATCATTCCCTTTGCTCCAGTTATTATCACTGGTACAATTTCAGTGCTTTTCAGCTTCCAGGTTCTTTTCACTTCATTCTTCAGATCCTGGTATTTGGTCGTCTTCTTTATTTCTGCCCACTACGTCTTTTTGTTGGGCATGTGGATTAGTAGTAGTAGTTGATTTCTGCATTGTTTCGTTTAGGCCAATATCGCTGGGTATTGACACCTCAATTCGCAATGCTGACTTTTATTTTCTGTACCAAAGCGCTATATCTGGTTGCAGTGCTTTGTTTTCTATGTTCACGCACGAGAGGATCATCAGGTCGTACGTGGGCATGACATCCTCGTTTTCAGTGATTTATTTTGCTTCATGTTTCCATAAGTTCTGAAACTGAGATATTGAATTTTTTGTCGATGTGCTAGTGGAATACTCTACATACTTTGTTGTACCTTTGTGTGTTCAGCTGTTCTGACATGAGTTTTTTACATCCCGATAGGAGCTTACTTGCGGGTATCAGTGTAGGGAGATTTGGTGGTAGAAAACGAGTCGGTCTGGGTATACCGATGTAGGGGTGGGGTGATGGTTGTGGGGGTAGGTGAAGATTAGTGGTGATTGGGGTAGGACTATGTTTTTTGGGGGTATAGGGGTGTTGGCTCTTGAAAAAATATTCTGGATATATCCCTGAGTTTTTCATCATACAAATTTTAATACTGTAGTGCTATTTTTCTTTTCTGAGGGGGTCAGAGGGAGGTGGGGGAGAGTTTGGTCGTAATACATCCAGATACCCCTTCGTCTTCCCCCTCCATGCCAATGGATGACAGTGTAATAATATTGACATTGTTTTGAGAATTGACTTGCTGTATAAAGAGGAGATTAACACTGGAAGATCCCCTTTCTGCAGGCAGATACCCTTCGCCTCCCCCCCTCCCCTTCCCTGTTCCCCTCCAAACCCCTTGCAGAGTCTCTTGCTGGGTTAAAGATGCCAATTAGTTTGGTGGAGCTGATTTCGGCTTAGACTAACAGCGTGCCTTGTTGCAAGTGCACGGAGTGGGACGCTGCACGACCGTGTTGATCTAATATGTATGATCGAGCCCCTTATTTAGCCAACTCAACATATACAACTGAATGGAGCAAACAGATAATTTTGCCTCCTCTAGGTCTCTTGTAATCGGTGAAGTTACTTACTGGTTATGCACATTCATCTCTTTGCAGGTGCATCTGAAATTGTGCATCATACGTGCAAGCCCCTTGATGCTTCAAAGGCTTTTGATGGCCGTTAAATTGGTTTATATTAATAAGCTCTCGACTTTCAAAGGTTCCACCTGGGTACCGAGCTGCAGGGGAAGAGGAACTGCCAAACTGCAGGGACACGACTCACAGATCTCAAGGCACATATCCATCGTCCTGATTAAAGATTCTTGATTGTTTTGACGATTCTCACTCCTCAAACGTTTTCCTCCTCTCAAAAGGAAATTTGTCTCGCAAGCAGAAACTCAAGAAAAAGCTCAAAAATACTCATATGCCGTGTACAATATTTCCAAGCATTTGAAAGCTACTTTGGGGGTAGGGTTGGTAATTATTATCATTAATTGTCGATCAACATCCCACAAACTTTGAGCCAAGTAACCCACAATTCCATGCACGTCACCCGTTTCCTTACCTGCACGTATGCTTCTGTAGCGTAGTGCAGAAGGGGGTTTGAGCGTCTGGAGATTTATATAAAAGGGGGAGGGTAGAGAGAGGGTGAGATCCCCGCCTGCATCGTGATCGTCTTTGCATTTGACCTCCTCTTGCACCCTCTTGAGGAGATTGCACTGCGCCTCTCAAATATTGCTAAAATAACCTCATCAAATGACGGTGCAGGATATGAAAGCCGTAGTAAGCCCTCATCCAGGGAGATTTTATAGAAAGCCTTACCACCGTTTTATAAGTTTAATGCAGAACGAATGAAGATTTGACATTTATTTTTATTTTTATTTTTACTTTTGGTGTTCCAACGTAGTTGCTGTAATGGTATTAGCCTACTCAATAAGTGGTAATATAATGTGGATGTATTTCCATAGATAATGGCCAAACACTTTTTTTTTTTAAGTGTTGGTGGTAATTGCTCCTGCTTTGAGCACTCAGGCTTTCCCAAATGAAGGTAAAGATAAGTTACTAGAACATTCTCGCTTGTCATATTCTGACATGGATGTTCCAAAGCATGATGCAATCCTCGAGTCTGGGTGACCTAGTAGGTTGGCAAAGGAAAGGATGTAACGAACTGTCAGTTATTTATTATTTTTACACTCATGCCTGAGCCGTTTAGCCTGCGCTTGAATCTCGACCGAGCTTTAAAATTCCATCCTGGTGTTTCACATGCAAGGTGAGCCATCAACGTGGCTGGAGGACCCACGACAATGGTAAGCTATAGGACTCTGCTGCCAGCGCTGGTCACTGGTCAGTGCTGGACATTTAAAAAACACCATTAATTTCACACCATAAAGGAACATCGGCCTGCCAAGGCAGTTTCGTTGGCAAGGAGTACAGTCCTAGATGGGTCGCCACTCTGACACAGGTTACCCCAAATTGTTATTACCCTAGTGCACTGGTACTCATTTCACTGACCTCATGTAATTATGTCTATTAATTACATATAAATGAAATGTGAGTACGTCTATTAATTACGCACCAATGAAATGTGAATACTATGTCTATTAATTACGTTTCATTGGTGCGTGAGTGTTTATTAAGTAGGTATTATTGGAACGTACCTTTCAAACCTTTCAACCCTTTTGGACTCCTTTATACCCTTCAGACACCTTAGACCCTTTTTATAATTTTTAAGACCCTTTAGGCACTTTAAACCCCTTTAGACCATGAGTACCCAAACCCTGGGTTGCGACCCCATCTCGGGTCGTGAAGGCCTTCTGATGGGTTGCGGACAACTACGCGCCGCTTGATCTTACAACGATATACCTTATTCAACCATTGACAGCTTGCCAACTTCGTGTATGGGTTTTTTGGGGATGGGATTCACGACGAAAGCATTTTCTCTGACAATTTTTTTTTGTGGTAGGTACGGTACCATTTGGGTCACGAGGTGAATGTGATTTCAAATTTTGGGTCGTGGATAAAACGTTTGCGAGCCTATGCCTTAGACCTTTCAAGACCCCTTAGACCCCTTTAGACATTTTCAGACCTTTTTGACTTTTACACCTTTCAAACTTTACACCTTCATATCTTTCAACCTTTGAGACCCTTTTGACATTTTAATACTTTTTAGATAAGTCAAACCATTTAGACTTTAAAGTACACCATTTCAACCCCTTTGACCTTTCATTTGCAATCAATGACCTTTCATTTAGTAAATCCTTCCATTTATTTGCCACCCTTAGTACACCACACAAAACAAGTCCTGGCGAGGGTCTGCAATCGTTGATTGCTCTTTCTTATTATTATTTTGCTTCACATTGTACGACTGCCCCGTGCTACTTTCGCGATGAAATCCACTTGGTCTCTGGGTGAATTCAGGTGGTCATGATTGCTGTCACAATTTGGCACGTCTGCTAATGGAATAATCTGCACGGGTGATTATCATCCACCACAGGAACATGCTGCATGCTCAATGGCTCCAATCCGCTGTCAATTGGAATTGTGCACATGGCACTGGTTAGCATGGCGTATCCACTGGTATGGTGGTCCCACCAGCATGGGATTGCGTCAATGGACATGTGATCAAGCTCCGGGCCACTGAATCAGTCGGACACTGCAGCGGCTGTGACATGGCCCGCCAGTGGGACATGATTGCCGACTGCAAGCACAAGGTGGGGTGCATCCAACATGCATCTATACTAACAAAAGGGTGTGTGTGTGTGTGTGTGTGTGTGTGTGTGTGTGTGTGTGTGTGTGTGTGAGTGTGAGAGGCACGCACACACACACACACACACACACACACACAGTGTCAGTGTGTCTCCTCCATAACTCCAAAACCATAAGACCAAGTAGCCTGAAACTTTGCATGCATACTAAGAAAACTCCAAGGAAGTACAGAGCGAAAACTGGGTGTTTGTGTTAATTAAAACACCCGTTTTGAAGATAACTAATGGCATTATTTAATTATATCCTTCATAAGGCAATCCTTGGTCACCTCACTGTCTGGGGTCTTAAGGCATTTCCTGGGTAACCTCGTTGGGGTCTGAAGCCACCATGTTTTTTGTTCTACTCAATCTTGTAGTGACCATAAAGGTAATACATACACTACAGCGCTAACAAGCCTATCAATTGACCTCATTGGACTGAAGCCGCTGTGGGGCATGGCCGTCATTTTATTGACCGTCAACATGACACGCGAGCGTTTCTTGGCCTATGTGTAGATGGAATATTGAATGTCGGAATAATGGACTTTGGAGAATAATTTTGGGCTCTTATGACTATTGTCTTCAGCAATTGTGGTATATAAATAATAAATATAGTTGGCGAGATGTACACACACAGCCCAAACAAAAGATGCCAATTCCATTTAAAACCCATGGAGGTCACTTTTTACAGAAGTGTAATGAATATTTATCAGTGAACACTGGTTTTTTGCATTGGGCATGATTCTGCGATCAAGGGGTGCCTGTCTGTCAAGGGGTACCCATGTTCATGTCACCCATTTAATATCAAGAACGATTTGAGAGCCACACGATTCCATTTCTATGTGAACCAATCACCAACTTGGCTGATCATGTTTGAACTTTTGGCTTCATTACTTTATATGTTATTCCAATTTGTCGGCATTCTTTTGACCTTTCACCAAATTATACTCGGTTATGCTCATAAAATGCATTGCAATACATAAAGCTAAGAAAATCAGAACAACTTTAGTGGAGGTGGTGAATGCTTTTATTTAACTATGGTTGTGTGATAATTCAACCAGATATGAATGGAAGACACAAACACAATTAATAATGCAGAATAACATGAAATAGTGGGGCAACTTAGCGAAATATAGCATAACAATTGTGCATTTTGTGAGGAAAGCACCAAATTTGGCACACCAGTGGCCTATCATATTATGAACAGATTTGGATATTGGGCCATCTCAAATTCAGCCGCTGATGGCTGTGGCAGCCATTTTCCACTGCCATCAAAAGTTTTGAGATGGCCCAATATCCAAATCTGTTCATAAAATGATAGGCTACGAGTGTGCCAAATTTGGTGCTTTCTTCACAAAATGCACAATTGTTATGCTAAGTTGCCCCACTAAAACACGAACTACAAAATCAAAATGTTTGTCATAAATGCAGGTGTATAAAATTATATATTAAGATTAGATGCAAATTTGTTGATCACGACAGAAATTAGTTTTCTACAAATACATGAAGGGACAATCAAGAATGCATAATATTGAGATGTATTTAAAATGTAAAAGCAACCAACGTGCTTACAAGCTTCTTGTAGTTTGGATACATGAAAACTACCAGACTGATTCACATTTAATTTTCAGTGGAAAAAGACAATAAACTAACGTAATCTTTCCAAATATGACATTTTATATAAAACCTTGAATAACTAGCATTGTTTGTTGTGGAAATCCATGAAACTGGGGGAGTGCAGCATTATACTTGAGTGATCTTCTTTTTGAGTCATCAGTTGCTGTGTTGTAATCCTTGGGGAGAACATGACTACTGTACATTCTGTTGTTCTCTTTTGGTGTCCAGTTTTCTCTTCGTATCGCTGTCACCCATTTATTCAAAAGGTCGGGTCTTTTGTGTGGAAACCTGTTTGTGTATACATATATATATATATATCCCTGTGTCGTAAGAGGCGACCAGGGTTGCGTCAGGAAGGGCATCCGGC